>RANY01000411.1:0-29741 GCA_009805235.1 Neurospora pannonica FGSC 7221
TGTTCATCCACCCCACTGCGCGCGTCGATCCCACGGCGAAGCTGGGTCCCAACGTGAGCATCGGTCCCCGCGCCGTGGTGGGCGCTGGTGCCCGTGTTAAGGAGTCGATTGTGCTGGAGGACAGCGAGATCAAGCACGACGCTTGTGTGTTGTACTCGATCATCGGCTGGAACAGCCGCGTGGGCGCGTGGGCCCGTGTCGAGGGTACCCCGACGCCGGTGACGAGCCATACGACGAGCATCGTCAAGAATGGCGTCAAGGTGCAGGCCATTACGATTTTGGGCAAGGAGTGTGCGGTTGGTGATGAGGTGCGCGTGCAGAACTGCGTGTGCTTGCCTTTTAAGGAGTTGAAGAGGGTGAGTTTCTGTCCCTGTGTTCTGATACTTCTACGACAGTGATGCTAACATGTTTACAGGATGTTGCCAACGAGGTTATCATGTAAAGTGATGAAATAGCAGGAGTCAAAAGATCTGACGCGGAAGGATTGATGGATGGATGCCGAGATACCACTGAAGCGAAAGCTGCTTCGATTTAATCAAAAAGAACTAATGCAAAAGCCGACTCATGGCTATCTACCATCAGACCTACTGTATCTCGTTGCTTTAAATGCCGAGCAGCTACAGCCAGATAGTCCGATCGGAGCACACTTCCCATGGCCAGAGAAAAGTTCAATAGTAATGGTAACATTCTGCGTTTCTTACTCTTTGTAATCTCGGACCCGTTAGATACGTACAAGATGTCGGACTGATAGCAGACAGCGACAGTAACTACACCACTTTTTATGTTCGTCATGACCAATCTACATTATAGCCCCTGCCTCAAGATCATGCCAACCTGGAGAACAATAGGCTTTTCTAGCGATATACACTTTCTCATCATCATCAATACACCTATCAAGCAACGATACGGCTCGTTCCCCATATCCTCAGGCGATGCCACTCTGTCGTCGGCTGATGAGCCTCACAATCGGGCTGTCCTCATCCTCACTGTCAAGAATCCCCGGAAACATCTTCTCAGTCTGCGACGTCTGCAGCGGCTGGAAATCGAACGACATGTCGGTTGGCGGATATCTGTTGTTGGGGTCATCCACCAAGCTATCGCCGACGAGTTCGTCACCGGTAGTTGCGTTCTCCATTTCTTCTGGGGCCGGATCTGGTCGCAGGAAGGCGGGTGTAACAGTGAAGGACGGCGGACCTCGCTGTGCATCCGGAGGAGTATCCAGCAAGTGATTCTCATCGATGCTTTCCAAAAAGTCGGAGACAGCTTGGGCGTCCGGTGTGGAACGCATACGTGCGGGAGGAGGAGGAGCGACTTTCGCCCTTTTGGCCCTCGTGTTCGAGACATTGCCTCCTACCGGACCGCCGTCATTTGCGGCACGTCTCTTGCTGCTTCTCGTTCGGGACAGTTGACTTTGTTGTGTCTGACTCTCGCGTACAACCTCTTGGGTTTCAGGCAGATTGGATGTCACGTCTTCGTAGATTTGCTGCACGACATTAGCCACGGTCCATGTCTCTGGACCTTCGATCACGGGGTCTTTGCTTGACTTACCAAGGGACGCTTTGGCTTTCTCTTTTGAGTGCTGGGAGGTCTTGGGGTTGGGACCTGCTTCTGTGTCGAGGCTGGCTTTTGTGCCGTCTTTGTCACCTGTTTCGCTTTCACGTTCGACTTCTTTGCGCTTGGCCGGGTTGCCTTCTTTTGAGTAGCCTTTGCTGTGGCTTTGCCTTGTGACCCTTGGTTCTGAACTGGGGAAGCTTTGTGTCCATCTTTGGTCTCTTTTGCTTTCGGTGGCTGGTTCACCTTTTCTGTTTCTTGGGCTCGCAATGTTTTCTGCCGTGTGTTGATGGCCCGCAATGGTTCTTGGACCGCTTTGCGTTTGGTGTTTGCCTGTTTCTTGGGTTTTGGGGCTTCAAGCTCCTGGGGTGTAGTGTCAAGTTGCGGAGAGGGAGAAGCCGGCTTATGGTTGTTGGTGCTCTGACCGACAGGAGCGACAGGTACGCTCTCGATTGGTTGAGCATCTTGTCGAAGTGGTTCTATCCTATGCGAGGGTTAGCGTAGAGATCAAAAGAACAGCCAGGGTCTGCATACTCCAGCTTCGCGATCAAGTCATAGCGGTATCCCTCTTTCTGCTGAAGCTTGAGATTTGCTTCGTCGAACTCGGTACGGTCAAATTTCCAGACGCCAATGGTGGGAATATCCGGGAGTTCGTTTGCGTGGAAGGCCATAGCCCAATACAGAGGTCCTGTAAAAAGCAAGTCAGTGGCAATGTTGATACGGGGTTTTGCCGTTTGTAGGGTAGCCAAGAGTGTCTGGGATGCATGCGACGTATACTGCAGCTGGGTTGGGTACGCAACGATAGCTGTACTACTTACCGTTGAGAGAGGGAAGCCGGCTCAGATAGTCACCCAGATTCCAGAGCTTGAAGTTGCTGTCGGATATGTGATACTCCCCGATGCCTGCTCTCCAGATGTCGATTCCACATTTTCCGTCAGGTGGGTACTTGAACACCAAAGTGTAGAACTCGATCAAGCAGTCTTCATCCCAGGTTGATGATCTCAAGAAGCTGATGCGGAATTTGACCAAATGTTCGGTTTCGAGAACGGGAAATATGTCGTTAGTCTAGTCCAGCACAAGGTCAGTAATACCGTATCTGAAGTGGGTGAGGAATGTGACTGGTCCTAACCAGGATCCCCAAGAATAGTGTGAGAGAGTAGTCGACGTTCTGGTGCAGGAATACGGTGGTCGATTGTTCCCTCAAGATTTCTCCGTCGAAAGTCGGTATGCCTGATCTTGAGGCCATGGCTTCTTCAAACGTCTTTGAGACAATGTCACTCAGGGGTAAGACATGGAAGAAGTCCGATGGGAAAGCGCGTCTGAAAATGGTCAGTAATTCCACGAAGCGGGAGAATGCTTGAAGCCACGACCGAAGTCGGCAATGGTTCATACCGAGCATATAGTATCTGGCTGATCTGTAAAGGGTCTTAGTTTCCGCAAGATATGAAGAGGTCGAGTTTTCTGGCGCAGTGGCCAAGGAAGAGGAACGGCACTCACGGCAGCCACAAACACTGTCTTGCACAGCTGGAAGTCGCGCTTCCACGATCCACGAGCTCCATACGTCTGGGGATTCGGCATTTCGATATGATACCAGAGTTACACGATCAAGAAACGTCGGCGATGTCGATCAAGGGGTTTCTATGAATGGAGGGATGTGCGATCTCGGCGGTCATGTTGGCCTCGAGGAAATGGAATGGAGAAAACATTTGTGCGAGATGGAGTGGAATTTCAGCGAGTCACTTCATGTTGGAAAGTGCACAGGGAAAGCGGTGGGAATATTCGAGATTGGAGATTGGAAGGTGCGAATGGTGCACAGGAAATGAGGAGAGCATTGATGGAAGGAGCTCTCCAGTGCACTCGATCTCGACCACAGCCTGTGTGCAGCTACCCGATGTTGACCATGTTCTTGTTTATTTTACCACCGATAAATGAACTATGAAGCCATCGCGACATCGAGTTTGAGTATGTTTGTGATATTGTTTTCTGAGTGTGTAAATCTACCGCGAGTGTTGTATGCCAAGGTTCAACGCCACATTCATTCAGTAACATATCCAGCCTCCCGTACTTTATCTGTCGATGTCTGTATTAGCAAGTTCATTTGGAGAAGCAAGAATGACAACTCGAAGTCGGGTTAAGAGATGATTGCGAGTTTATCTTCAGACACTCGGAACTTCTGGAAGTAGAAACACCCATGAACCCTCGACACCGCGTGACATGGCCAGCGAGGATATATGGCTGCAGCATTTCAGCAATTCCTAGAATGGTTGTTTGGGCAAGGGGAGCACATTATATACCCCAGATCGGCATATTAGTTGAAAGTCTTGGACGGGATGATCCTCCGTTCGGATCTTATATCTCTCGGTTGACCGAGACCTCCGTCATTTGGTATCCTTCTGATGAGTTACAGAAAGAACAAGTAGTGCGACAATTATTCGATGGACAAAGCCATGATTCCAAGTTGTGGCGAAGAGGGTGTGGTTCTGGGGAGAATAATGGGAAGGAATCCCAAGCCCAGAAAGGGCCAATTTTATATTCCCCCTCGCCCACCCAGGTGTTGTAGAGCGATGCAACCCGGATTGTCCGATGCCATAGCCTCTCGCCTTCGGACATGAATTTCTGCGTGTATCGAAAGTTGGGTTTTCAATGATAAGGGCTCGCAGCGTTGTGGTTCTCCTGTATTGATACAGCCCTGTTCCTGTACCAGACTTACGAGTGTTGTTCGATGCGCACATAGAAAGGCACCTCCAACAGCCTCGGACTCGTCACCAAGGTCTCAAGGCTTCTTGCTGCGTCACCACTAATAAGATGCAACTCGTAGGTAAATCATGGTGATCGGGCATGCAATAAGCAAACACGGGTCATCCATCGAGTCGAGCGTGTGCAAACTGGACTCTTCAGTTTGGGAAGTCAGTAGTGCGCTTGGACCAACAGGAA
The DNA here is from genome assembly GCA_009805235.1 of Neurospora pannonica FGSC 7221. Taxonomy (NCBI): domain Eukaryota; kingdom Fungi; phylum Ascomycota; class Sordariomycetes; order Sordariales; family Sordariaceae; genus Neurospora; species Neurospora pannonica. The sequence continues at coordinate 4,486 of RANY01000411.1, forward strand.
ACCTGATTGCCAGGATGTCATCCAGCTCGCAAAAGCAAGGAAGAAGCGAAGCGGCAGGTCGGCAAAGGTGAGTCGCTTATACCACTTACAAGTCTGGGCAAAAGTGGTCCGTGCAAACCTTAAACCAGATACAACTTCATTCTCCCAACTTGAACTTCAAAGCGAAGCCGCCGCAATCGGATTTGAGGCAAAACAGCGCGAAAACCCCCCTTTTGAGCGCACGGCGTTTCATAGAGTCGTTGCCGTTATTGCAGAGTTGATATTGCTCGAATTACCTCTGGTTTGACAGATTTTGGAGCACCTGGGACTCGGCGAGACGAGGAAGAAGAAAGCGCCAAGACTGTAAGTGAGATAATCGACACCGCGAAGGGGCAGGTCGGCAAAAGGGGGCCCGAGTGACCCACACCAAAGCCGTCGATGGAATCCGTCCGTCTCCAGAGTCCAGGAGTCAAGGCTGAGTGGTGATGACAATCTGTGGCTGATGGGTGTGGCATTTGGCTGCCTCTGAAATGATGGCCTGACTGTCGTTGGATAGTTGGACTGTGGAAGTGTCACCGGGCCGAGTCCAAGTCCAAGTTGTTGCTGGCAGATTGACAAAGGCATGCCAAGGTCCATGTGCACGCTGTCATCCAGGGCGAGTCGACGAAGCTGATGATCTGTATTCTAGTAACTCCATCGAACAAGTCAGCCAGTCCAAGGATGACATGGATAAAAGGGCTTGGACTCAGTGACGTATCGTGATGTGTCGTGGCCTGGATAACAACAGAACTATTGAAAGAGAATGGGCTCCGCTCATGCCAGCCAGCGGCTAGGTAGGTTGTGGTGGTTTATCACTGACGTTGGCTGGATCGTGATGGCAGCAGTGACGGACGGACAGTTGAGAGCAATCCAACTTCGAGAGTCGAGAGTGTGCGTCGTTGCCTGCCGGACAGCCATTCAGGCCAGGCAAACAAAGGTCCAGTGACCAAGAAGTTAAGGAACTGCAAGTTCACCCATGGTTGCAGCGAGCGGGATGCAGCTGTCGCCAGATGGCATGTGAGGCCTGACATGCAGCACGTTCGTCCATCGCATCACATCAGCAAAAACCGCCCCAGAACTAAAGGAAGCTGAAGAAGTGAATGAAACGATGACTGCAATCAATTTACGTACTCGAGTAGGCTCCGGAGGTAGGCAATAGAGGAGTAGAGGCAGGTACGGTATGCATACATACAGTCACCTGAGGGCCGATGTGCAGATGGAAGGAGCAGGTCATGTAAGGTCCTATGCACAAAAAAAGGAGGACAAGGAGAAGCCGGACAGTTTATCTCCGACTCCTGCCCTTCCATTCTGTCAACAACAGGGCAATCTATCGTGTCTTTCTCCCGTGTCTTGGTCTGTCCATCTCCCACTCACTGTGGTCGGGTTACAATACCCAACAGCTGCGGACTTGTGAGTGTTTGTCAGCCCTGCTGGTCAGACTCAGTTCCATCTCTTGGGTGCGCTGGATGAAGTATGTTAAGGTAGGTCACCACCAACGCCCGACATATCCGTCGTCAACTCTTTCGGCTGTCCATTTTTGCTTGAAGACGCACTATGTATGTGCATGAATTCTTTTCAACCAAGTTCATCTTCGTATCATCTCGTACATAATATGACCCCCGTCGGAATCGGAATTTTCTATTGCATCTCCGTGTCCGTGTTGAGGCTGCTGTAAAATATAAATATTTGGCATGAGTGAAAGTCTTTCGATCTCCAACCTTGTTCTCAACTTTTCCAGTCACGGTCCGTCACTGCCCCTGTCGTCCGACTCCACCCTAGGATATCGCTGTAAATCGGTGGTACCTGCCCTCCCGATCGCACCTGGACCGTTGTCACTTCCCTCCCAGCATTTAAAAATGTACCGCACCACCACCGAATACCCCCCATTCAAAGCCACCGAACTACCGGAATCCAACGATCCCACCTGGCAGATTCGACATAAATCTGCCATAAACCCAGATCAGAATCCCGCCTCCACTGCCCGTGCCTCTGCTGTCATCCCCGTTTCCCCGTCCTCCAGTCCACCAGGCAGTCCCGAGTTCAGTCCCGGAGTCTACTTCAAGTAGGTAAGAACAACTTTGTGTTCGTGTGCGCGGTCCGTCCAACACACTTAAACACCGACTCACACTTGTTGTTCGCCTTTCGCCCCTGCCGCCGCTCAACGCCCCGTCTCCCCCCCGTTCCCCAGTCATCCATCCCGTCCGCTGCCTCCCATCAAAAACTCGCTTGGTCATTCCGCCGACGCCTTCCCTTTGCCAGGGACTCGAACGCATTTCAAATTCCAAACATCCAGTCCGGCCTACGCCGTTTCTCCCCTTGCCCTTCCTCTTTAAACTCGACAGGGCTCACTACGCTGGACAACCACTTAAACTTCGACCCGACCCGACACAGACACGCGCGAACAGACCCTTTCCTGTCAGCAACGTCAACGTCAAGCCTACCTCTACGTCGGTCACGGCACACCATGCCTTGGTGGCATTTGACACTTTAAAATCTGCTTGCTTGCCATCGCGTAAGGGGGATATTTTCACGGACAACACGCGTGTGGCGACTACCCACGCAGCCGCGACTTGGAACGCGTTGGAAGCCCCCTACCAGCACCACCGATACAGTCCGAATCAGGCATTCACCTTGTTGAACAGGAATCCTCTTTGTGCCCCTCAGGGTCCTCAACCTCAGCCTTATTTAGCGCACCCCGGACTTCGCTTTTTTTACCGGCCGATAATCAACTTTTCCGTTCGTCGTTTCGATCGACTCCTTTTGACAACTCACGTTGGCGCGACGTCGACAAACGATGCCTTTCGGGTTTGATGGCCCACGACCGACAACACTTCAACCTGCAGACATGAGTTCTCCTACACCTACCCAAAAGACCATCGCGGATCGCCCACCACGATCGAAGCAGCGGGTTTCGATGACGTGGGCGGAAGAAGATGGTCCTTCCTCGAAAACGCGTGCCCTCAGGCTTTCCGAGCAATACATCGAGACGAAGACGATCACGACTACAACGACTACAAAAAAAATGTATTCTCCGATCCCGATCCCAGAACCACAAATGCTCGACCCCAAAGAATACCCGCTCGCTGCACAACCGACGCCCATGTTCCTGAAAATTATCTCGTCCACATATACTATTCCTGAAGGATCTCAAAACAATAGTCAGATATGGTCTTCGGTTGGCGGCTCGGGAGCCGATGGAAACTCCTCTCAGCATCGGTTAGAAAATATCGACTACACCGAGGAGCCAGCAGTCGAGAGTGGTGGTTCTTTTACCCCTTCTTTTATCCAGCGACGCCCGCAGCCCAAACGGCCCCGAAGATATAGCAGTCGGTTCGAGTCTCCCAACAACAGCCCTTTGCCGAGAACCACGGCGAGACCTGGCATGCTTACTTCCGACTCTGGTGAGCTTCGTCGCGCACTAGCAAAAGGGCAACGCCTTCAACGCTCCCCCCGGATGGATACGGATTATTTGGCAACACCTGATGAGGCTGAAAGGGTTAGCGGTGACTTTGATCACGATGCCCCACCGCTTCATCTTGTGAACACCACGGAAGCTGAGACAAGCCAGTCAACCGCTTATGATGACGCAGAGAGCCAGGCTGGAAGCGAGACGCAGACCGTCTTCAGCGCGGTTGCCACGCCCCCCGTTACCGACGCCGAACTTCAGCCCGTTGCCGATTATGATGAGCCTCTTCAACAAACGGTTAGGGGACTGCACGCGAGCCACGCCATTAGTGCAGTAGCTGCACAAGACGCCAGTTTGCCTAGTCCGCGCCTATCGCCTACGCTTGCTGCAGCTCAGCTACAGCTAGTTCCTTCGGATGACGAGGGTGCTGATGACGAGGCCACAGCCTCTACTAATGCTTTTGGCCGTGGCGGCCCGAGTCAGTGGCTAGACGAGACTCAAAGAACCGGCGATGCGGACGCTGAGATGGTCGATGACTCGCTTGCTCTATCACCAGCTCAGTGTGATCCCACCATCTCCCCGTCTCAGTTCGACGGAGCCTACCAGCATGCCCTGATGAACCCCGACATGATGATCGACAGCTTTGATGCTATGCCCACCCAAATGAAGTCTTGGATGATATATCAACTTTTGCGTCGGTGCCCCAGGAAGACTCTTCAGGCGGTTGCTGATGTTGTCAACCCAGCCTTGAAGTGTGATTTCTTCCGACGTCTTCCTACCGAACTCAGTCTTCATATTCTCTCTTACCTGGACCACCGCGATCTCTGCCGGGCAGCACAAGTATCAAAACAGTGGCGCAATATCGTGGATAGCAACGAGACAGGTTGGAAGGAGCTGTTTGACCGGGATGGCTTTCGACTTGCTCCTGGCGAGCTTCAAAAGGCCATCGCTCAAGGGTGGGGTTGGCAGGATCCCGTTGGCGCGTTGGAAGGCGAGGTCGACCTGAGCCAGCATTCCAGACTGACATCAAGCGAGTCGGAACTGTTCAAGTCCGCAGTCAAGTCTGAGAAATCAGATAAGGCTGACTCCAGCCCTACTCCCAAGACAAGGTCTTCGAAGCGTAAGCGTAACGCAGGCCACACGAACACTGAAAGATCCAAGCGCCGTGTCAGCTTTCAGGACTTCAGAGAAAGGTTTCACCAGACACACAGGTCGGAGGGTCCCATGTCAGCCGCTAATGCCGCAGCTTTGGCCGTTCCAGACCCCCAGATTGGGCTTCCAAGCCTACGTCGGCTTCACCTTTACAAGTCTCTGTACAGGAGACACTACATGATTCGCCAGAACTGGACCAGCGGGAAGGTTAGGCCCAGTCACGTTGCCTTTGCGGCGCACCCTCGACATGTCATAACATGTCTGCAGTTCGACGAGGACAAAATCATCACCGGTAGTGACGACACGCTGATCCATGTCTACGATACCAAAACCGGCAAGTTGCGTACAAAACTCGAGGGCCACGAAGGCGGAGTCTGGGCTCTCCAATACGTCGGAAACACCCTAGTTTCGGGTAGTACCGATCGGTCTGTCCGTGTCTGGGATATCCAAAAGGGTATTTGTACTCAAACATTCTATGGACATACGTCCACCGTCCGTTGTCTGCAAATCCTCATGCCGACGGAGACCGGGGAAGTGAAAAACGGCGAGCCGGTCATGATGCCCGAGAAGCCCTTGATCATTACCGGTTCTAGGGATAGTCAGCTGCGCGTTTGGCGCCTTCCAGAGCCGGGTTCTCGCCGGTACATTATGAACGGACCTGCGGCTAATGAAGAAAACTGCCCGTATTTTGTCCGTATTCTTTCCGGACACGCGCACTCTGTCAGGTCCATTTCGGCTCACGGGGATATTCTCGTTTCGGGCAGCTACGATAGCACCGTGCGTGTCTGGCGCATCAGCACGGGCCAGCAGCTCCATGTTCTGTCGGGCCACAATCAAAAGGTTTACTCGGTGGTCTTGGACCACAAGCGGAACCGGTGCATTTCCGGCTCGATGGACAGCTTCGTCAAGATTTGGGATCTCGACACTGGTGCATGCTTGTACACCTTGGAAGGGCACAGCTTGCTGGTTGGACTTCTCGACTTGCGTGACGAAAAGTTGGTATCGGCTGCGGCGGACAGCACGCTTCGCATCTGGGACCCCGAGACCGGAAAGTGTAAGCACACTCTCATGGCCCACACCGGAGCAATCACGTGCTTCCAACATGATGGCCGAAAGGTTATCTCTGGAAGTGAGAAAACCGTCAAAATGTGGGATGTTCAAACCGGCGAATGCATGCACGATCTTTTGACAGACCTTAGCGGGGTCTGGCAAGTAAAGTTTGACGAAAGGCGGTGCGTTGCAGCGGTGCAGCGTGGCAATTTGACTTACGTCGAGGTATGTACCAATCTCCTTATCGGCGGCATAACGCCGGACGCGGACATGAGCTGACTCGAATGTGTTTAGATTCTTGATTTTGGGGCTGTCCGTGACGGAGCTCCGCCCGAGGAACTCGGCAAGCGCAAGCTCCTTAATGAGGCAGAAGTCCAACAACTTTTGCTTGCAGAAGGCGAATAATTCGGACAGAAGAGCAGCGCATCAACGACAACGACAGCGGTCATGAAAGCATGGACTTAAGCTTGGCTTTCGTACAGTCAACCTGTCAACGGAATGCGGCACCCTCAATAGAGAGACCCAATCAACAGTCCACTGGAAAGGAGGGCATCTCAGGGTGGAAAGGTCGGCGCGCGCAAGAGTAATTTCTTGGGCAGCTGGACACCCACTGCTCGTCTTAGGACGCTAAAGCCCAGGCTAACCCGTGTCTGGGTCGCTTTCCACGTTACAGGCATTTTTTTTTTTTTTTTTCAAGGTCATGATCATTTTCGATGACTTGTTAGGTGTATATGGGATATGAAATGGAAACCTCACAAGGGCAAATGGGAGAAACAAAGCGAACGGAGTCAGGGAACACACGCGTTGCGCGGAATATCGCACATCAATCATCAGCATTTCAAGGTGTTGGGAGCCCGGCCATTCTCACAAAGGTTTTTCCACTGAACGTTTTTTTCTCTTCATATTTCTCTTTGTACTTTTTTTTTTCTTGTTCGGCGTTAGCATGTCAATTTCTTGTTTGGCTTATTAGTCTCATTGATGGCATTCGATCGGATTTTTACGTACACAAACCACGTCCCTTTTCAGTCTTGCCCTTTTAGTTCGAACAAATAAAGCAGGGAGAAAAATATCAAACGAAGCCAGGGAGGGTAGGGTAGGGTATAGTTGCCCATCCGTCCTTGAGCGTCACATCAAATCTTTTTACACACCTTCCGTTGGCGTGTCTGCACTTTCATTATTAATAGTAGCTCTCCTATCTTAAACTGGTATTGGAATGGAATGGCGGTTCATCATTATCAAAGCGAACTCTCAGGAGCAGAAGCAGCAGCGGGAACAGGAGGAAATGCAATCGTCCAAAAGTTCAGCAAACGTATCATGGTGGCAATCACTGATGTGGTGATCCATACACAGTAATGATGGCGTTGGTGGAGGTGTGGTACACGTGGCAGAGCGTACACATTTGGTCCTGATTTTCTTTTCTGCCTTTTTAGTAATTCCAGCTATCGTTAACGACGTACTTAGTTTGAACAGGCAACAGGTTTACATAGCAATTTCATGGTTTCTTAAGATATCGTGTTTATATAAGCTCGTGATTTCGTGTCGATCGATGTGCAGGCCAGACGGACCCCGGGTGCCTAACTCCGATGTGCCTAAACAGCGAACAACCACAACAACCAGGAAGAGACCAGGAAAAAACCGGAAGAAACACATGATAATAATGGCCTAAGATCCAACGAGCCAACACAAGAAAGCTCACCGAGACGTGCACATGGCGGCTCAAAGTCAAGACGAGGCTACAAAATTCATTCTACATTGTTAATATTGCGCTTTTTGTCTGACCATACTGTGTAAGTGATGAAAGTCGAGCCAGTCGACTAAGTGGATGCAAACTATAAAACATTATTCCTCCTTCCATGTTATGCCTCCTCGAAAAACCATGGTACGTACTCATGCACCCACTTCAGTTATGTAGAGACCATTCGTTTTGTTCCATGGACAAACCAGAAATTTGACAGAAAACCCCAAAAAGAAAAGGAAAAAGTACGAGTGTCTGTTAGGCAGCCAAGGAGGCAAGGACGACCGACGTTCTCCAAATGCAGTGTAAATTTTCACTACCGGGGGTTGCAGCAGCACCGGCAGCAGGACCGGCAGGAGTACCACCACCAGCAAAGATAAGTAACAACAACACTGCAGCAGAACGGAGAAGCAGTATGCAACCGCCGCCAAACTCGCAGGGTGTGAAAAAAAAAATAAAAAATTGTAAATTAGAGTTTTGGTGGTGGTTCTTTTTTGGATTCCGTGCATTGCATTTATTTTCCACAGACGCTTTGGAGCAGCAGTATGCAAAACTCCCCTCAACCCCAACCACGGTCGAAGCGGTGCAGTTCTTGCTTCGAAGCTTCATGCCCTCTTCGGACTTCATGCCCTCCAGTCCTTGGACATCCGCATCTCAACCAAGGGTAAGGTCAAGGTCTATATCTAGGAGGCTACCCCCAACCCCCCTTCTCCGAACCTGATTGCTGCCCGTTTCCGGTTCCCTTTTTCGGCCCGTCATCATGTTCCTTTTCAGGACCCTCCTCTTGTCCCATTTTCCCGTCACCTTCATTGACATGTTTGGCCTTGTCTTCCTCCTCGTTTGAGTCTGAGTTCGATGCTGAACCAGAGTCTGGATTAGGGTGAGAGTCATGCCCATTTCCCCAAGTCCAATCGTTTCCCCAGCCCCAGCCCGAGCCCCAGCTGTGATCTGGGGAGGAAGGAGCATGGGCTAGGGACACTGTGATTGTAGAAGCATCACCAACCACAGTTTGGGTAACGGTGTCAGGTATCCAGTTTGTGAGGAAGCCTGTAGCAATGGGATGAGAGGATGAGCATGGCGAGGTTGAGATGGAGGTGGAGGTGGAAGTGAAAGAGGAGGAGTTCGACGAGCAGCGGGTGGTGATTGTTGACCACTTTGGTCTTTGCCAAGTGGTGGGAGGGATCACGGTGGTGGAGGCACTGCTTGTTGAGGTACTGGTGGTAGAGGCACAAGGGGTTAAGGCTGAGGATGTGGTTGAGGAAGTAGTAGTGGTATAAGGCGTTGCCTCATTTTCACTACGGATATGAGTCGAAGTGGTCGTAGTCCAGGCAGACGTTGTCGTCGAGGTCGAAGTCGAAGTTGAGCACGGAAGTGACACGCTCTGCACCTCAACCGGAACCGAGACCGTCGTGTTCGGCTGCCAGTTCGGCCTTGGATCAGGATGATACGGCGGACGAGGATCAAAATGCGGCCACTGAGGCTTGGGCCAGATAGGCGGTCCGTCATGATCAGCCCAAGGATCCGAAGGTCTGGTAGACGTGGTAACTGGTCTTTCCCACGATGTCGATGTCGATGTCGATGTTGAAGTTGACGTTGACCAGGAGGATGAAGTAGACCAAGAAGACGGTGTCGGCCTCCAGCGGTTGTCATCACCAGCGGCAGACACGGTAACAGTAACCGTCACCACCCCCGGCCCCGCAGCATCAGCACCGACACTAACACTGGGCCTGGGATAAGACACCCAATCCGAATGCCTCCAACCATCGTCTGGCCGTGGCCAACCATTACCATTGTGTGGGTGGCTGGGAACAGGTGCTGACCGAGTGACAGTAATCACCGAAACCGGGACCATCGTCGACGCGGAGGCTGAAGCTGGAACAGCGGGCTCAGTAACGGTTACTGTCTGAACCAGTGGTCCTCTATCCGGACCCCGAGCTGGATTTTCGTCATGATTAGGGACTCCATGACCCCAACCAGTCCCAGCCCCAGCGCCGGGTGCCCAGCCAGGTTGCGGTTGCGGTTGCGGTTGCGGTTGCGGTTGAGGACGGGGTTGAGGACGGAGTTGAGTAACCGTAACAGTCTGGATCTCAGCCGGCTGAGATGCCAAAGGTGGTGCACGAAGTCCAGCTTCGGTGACAGTAACCGTCACCACCCCCGGATTCGAAGATGACGAGGGCGAGGACAAAGCCGTCACGGTAACAGTCTCAGCAGAAGAAGCGGTAACTGTTACTGTCGAAGTTGAATCCCCGCATGGCGATGGTGGTGGTAGTGGTCCTGGTGGGTAGAAGTTCGTATTGCCGTTCTGATGAGGCTGGTGAGGAATACTTTGGACTTGGACGGGTAGAGCCCACGCCAGGAGGGCAAGAGAGAGAAGTGAACGGGACATCATTATGGGGAGAAGAAACTCAAAACACCGGGTGTTGAGCTCGTGGGTTTGTGTCTGGTTGTTGGGGCAGAGTCATGATGGAGGGTGGATGGGAGGGGATTTATATGAGTTGCCATTACTTCATGGGATATCTTCACTTCTGCCTTTTGGGATGCTTTCGGCGTGGGGAGAGAGACTGGCGATACATTGTGACAAGGGAGCTTTATTGAAGGTGATAATATTGAGGATTTTTTAATGTAAAGGGACAGTATCACGCAGGGTCACTTGAGTTGTGCCCTGGATATAAAAAAGGGAATCTTCAACTCTTCATGATTTCTTCAACTTGAAGAAACCGACGCTAAAGATGGACACTTCTTCAGGTGGGTTCTTTGGCGCATAGAAGTGACATGCCAAGTGAAAAATATGGAATATTGACAGTTCCAGAGTAAGGGTTAGAGATTCATAAAGCGCAGAAGCCGATATTGCTGATAATATGTTTGAGTGTCTCTCAAGAGTTAAAGGGAAAGTCGAAGTTGGAAGTTGTCTCAGGAGTTGTCGTCAACATCCCTGTCCCACCAAGCCCCACAAGCACCGGGGAAGTCCCCACCGCAAGTAACATTGACGTGCTGTGGGCGTCCCTTGCAGGGGGCAGCAGGGCTGAAATTGACCGCGGCAGCAGCGCGACAGTCCGCTGTGGGACAAGCAATTGACAGTGGACGCGGCCCGGGTGGTGCTAGCTGTCCCGTCGGGTCGAGCCACTGCCATCCAACTTTCCCGGGTTTCCCGTCCTGACTGCCACCACCCACCCAATTCCGGCAACGTCGCCCTTCCACTTTGATCCGGGTTACCGACCGCAAACCTCCGCCGTAGAGGTACACGATACCCGCTCGACACCGAGGCCAACACCCACACCACACGCACGAACAACCCCACGAGGCTGGCTTGCTTACCTCTCTCTTGCCGCCAAGCCACCACTAACACCACATTTCCCGCTCCTCCCTCGGCAGGAGAAATAACCGATGCTATACACTCTCTTCAAGTCCATTCGCAGGCGGTGACTAGTCACCCTCAACATGGCACCCTCTTCACTTAGAGATAGTAGGACGAGGGCCGGTTCCCTTGGATCTATCGAGTCCAAGCACGGCTTGATTGGGTCCGTTTCGAGGTGGTGGATGGTACGTGATGTCGTGATGGCTTCCCTCATGCGGTGGTGCGTTCGGGGGGAAAAAAGAGAGAGAGCAATTGCTAACAACTTGGTGTTTCGATATGTATAGAGATCATACACCTCCGACTGGGTCGCTTTCTCCCTCCTTCTCGTCGGCTACATCTTCATCGCTGCTTTTGTCGAGCCTTTCCACCGGTTGTTTACTATTAATGATATAAGGATTTCTTTTCCTCATGCTGAGGTTGAGAGGGTGCCTGTTTGTATGTCTACACTCCCTCCCCTTCTCCCTCCTCCCTCCCCTTCTTCCCCCTCCCCTTCCCCTTCCCCTTCCATTTCCCTCCCCATCCCCCTTCACCCCTCTCTCCAGCTCCCTCACTCCTCCAAACCAAGCTAACCACCCCTCCTCCCACAGCCCACCTCTTCGCCTACGCCCTCTTCCTCCCTTTGGCCCTCCTCACCCTAACAAACTACCTCCTCTCCTCCCCCCGACACATCCACCACCTCACAACCCTCGGCTTCCTCACCTCCATAATCCTCACCACCTTCCTCACGGACTTGATCAAAAACATGGTCGGCCGACCTCGTCCCGATTTGATCGACCGCTGCCAACCCTCCCCCTCCACACCTCCCAACAAACTAGTCGGGGTAGAAGTCTGCACGCAAACAGACCATCACACCCTCCACGACGGCTGGCGAAGTTTTCCGAGCGGTCATAGTAGTTTTGCCTTCGCTGGCTTAGGGTACCTGGCGCTTTTTTGGTGTGGGCAGTTCCGGGCCTTTTCTTCTTCTTCCCCCGGAGGAGGGGGGTTAGTAGAAGGGATGGAGAAGGTCTTGGTAAAAAGGGATTTGTTGAAAGCGCTGCTATGCTTGAGTCCATTGTTGGGGGCGTTGATGATAGCCATCAGCAGGTGCATGGATTACCGGCATGACGTGGAGGATGTGTGTGTGGGCGCGGTGATGGGGTGGGTGATTACTTATTGGAGTTATAGGCGGTATTGGCCGCGGTTGAGCAGTGGGAGGTGTGAGGAGCCTTATTCGGGGATGACGGGGGAGCATGATAACCTCAATGGGCAGAGTCAGAGGTATGGGAGGGTGAGGGATGAGGAGGAGGGGGTTGGGGGGTTTCAGAGAAATGTAGGGACTTTTGATTTGACTCCTCCTGTGGAGTTGGGACCGTTGGAGAGCCCGAGATGAGCATGATATGAGACAGTTAGTTGATGAATGCTAATTTGGATGTTTTGATCATATAGATGCCCTGATTTGATACTGTGATGTATCTTGCTTGCTGCGCCAGAGGTGCGTGTAACACTTGAACTTTTACTTCTTTAGGTATGGTAACATTCATCGATGTATTATTGGATATGGTTTGTTGGCTAGCTAGCTAGCCGAGTATGGGCACCTTCAAAAGAGCATATAGCTGGGAGTTTGGGACCATATGATGAACTTCAAAGAGCATATGTTGGGAGTTTGGGACCAGTGTTTGTATGTCCATTGCATCATTTGACGTATCATGGTCATTCCTTCTATTAGTACAGAAAGCGCTGTCTAGACTAAACGCAGGCCGGCTTTCCACTATGTTCCATAGGTAGAACTATGTGTGAGATTCATCCCTCTTACTTGTCCTCCGTGTTGTCATCCTTTGCCAGGTCGTGTTCCTTCAATAACGCCGTGATCTCGTCCGCACTCCATAGCCTGTGGTAGATCTTGCCGTCCTTGGTCTGGCCAACCGTCGCGAACTCGACTGTGACAAGCATTAGTACGATTTCATCCCCAATCACAGTATCGCCAACACTCACTCTTCTCGGGGCTCAGCTTTGTCGAGTCCATGGTCTTGCTCAACACCTTGACGGCCATGGCGCACGCCTCCTTGAGCGTGCAGTCCTCCTTGTAATCCTGCTTCAGCAAGCTCTGGGCGCTCGCATTGTTGGCGCCCGCACTGGTCGCCTTCCAGCCGCCGTAGTTGCCCGAGGGGTTGCTGAGGTAGAGCTGGAACTGGCGCTGGGGGTCCCAGCCGGCGTAGATGAAGGAAACGCCAAAGGGACGGAGACCACCGTGTTGTGTGTAGCCTTGCTTGAGGTCGCAGAGACGGCGCACTAGCTGCTCGCAGGGGATGTCCTCGTTGTAGGTCAAAAGGTACCGTTGGGCGGCTTGTCGGGCGTAGTTGATGAGGATGTTGGCATCGGCTGTCATGCCGGCGACGGCGCAGATCATGTTGCTGGAGGGGGCAGTAAGGTTAGCGACGGTCTGATGTAAAGCAAGAAATGGATGCGCCTACTCGTTGAGGATGTAGAGCTTCTCGGCCGATGTGTCTTGCTCGAGGAGCTTGGAGGTGACCTTGCGCTCAGCAGCTAGGACGATGCCATCCTTGGCGAGGATACCGATGGCGGTACCGGCATGGGAAATAGCTTCCAGAGCATATTCGACCTGGTACAGACGACCTTCCGGGGAGAAGATGGTTGTCTGTGGGAAGATGGTGTTAGTTTATGTGCGAACCCCAAGCTCCAACAAAGCTGCCATCACCACCACCACATCACTGCTACCCCCCTCCTCCACTTGTCGATAGGTAACCAGGCGGCGGCGGGCTGACGGTTCACTGCCCACTTACTCGGGAATCGTATCTTCTCGCCATGGTTTAATTCGATATGTCGATTATTTGTTGGAAAATGAAGCTCGAGTTTGTATGTTCTTGGTCTGTCGTCTGCAAGCGCCAAGTGCTTGTCTTTTACGTCGCGGTGTTGTTTTGGTTTGGTTTGTATTCGTCAACAAACTGGAAGCTGGGAGGGTGGATGGAGGGCGGAAGGCGGAAGGCTGATGCTGAGGTGCAGCGGCGCAGTGGACTTCCTTCAGTGCTGTCAGGTCGCCCTGGAGGCTCCAGGCAAGCAAGCGTCCAACGCGTCAGGTACCTCCTTGACAAGAAGGTCCAGATTGCCCGCCCGCCAGCTGCCAACTGCCTGCCGGACTCTCTGGATAGGACTCTGACGTCTTATCCATTGTCCACGCTAGTCCCATTTGGGCTGTAACATGGTGCGCCTACAAGTGAGAGAGCTCCCTTGCCGTTGCCCGTGGACCTTCAGATGCTCGGTTGCTCAGAGCCTCAGCGCCCGAAATCACCCCGCTTTCCCGCTCCAGCAGGGTTCCATGGATGAGTCCCGCTGTTAGTCTGTGGACGGCCACTTGACTGGTTGCTTTAACAATTATCGCTAAGCAATTGCCTGGGGATATCGGTACAAGATCCGGTCGCCGCCTCCACCTCAGCAAACTCCTCCTTCCAACCTCCACAATTCCGTCACTCAATCGCGACACGGCTTCTTCTTTCTCTCTTTCAGCGTCTTCTCCCTCTGGACATCCGGCAATCACACGATCACCACATTGGATCTCGATCCTCTTGTCTCGTCGCCCAACTCTATTGTGCTGTGCTGTCGGCGAATACAAACCATCCTCTGAACCGCCGACGCGTTACTCTTCTCTCGATATCCAGTGTGCGCCCGTCACGCGAGGTCCCCGACGATCCCTCCGCATTCTACTTGTCGACCTTCTAACTGCCCGCGTGGAGCTTGGACCTTTGAAGGAAGAAAGGACATTGACACCACCAACACTTGGACTGCGACCAACACCAACCAACAGTGTCGTCGAGTCTTGTCCATTACAGATTTCATCCGTTCCAACATTCTGCCCACCACCATCCGACAGTGTCTCTTGATCCGTCATTCGGATTGTTGCTTCCCGGATCCATCCAACTGCGGCAGAAGAGGCAGCAACAAGACGAACAACAACAGCAGGCATCAACACTTTGCCTTGCGCAAACCAGGAGGGTCATAATTGAGGATTTGCTAGGTCTAGCTGCAAGATTCTAGCCTGCAGCGACACATAGCTTCAGGATCATTTTCTTCGTTCTTTGTTGAGACAGCCTCCTCTGGGCAGTCAAGTCGCCAACATTGCTAGCTCTACTTTCACACGCGTAAAATATCTTTCTCTGTCTAATGCCCGCATGAGGATCCGCTCTCCACGCATGTCTTGAGCCATCTGCAGTAGACCGCGCGCGCGTCAGACAAAGTGGGAGCTCTCCAATCGTATCCGAACAAGGCTGGAAAGTTCGCTGTCCATTGAGCCCGTACCTACATACCCCAACGTTACCTATCCGACTTGACCATTGTGTCGAGAACCGCCATCATGTCTGGTAAGCCACGCAGTCACCATGTTACGTTTTTGTCTCGCGATAGCATTTATCAAGCTAGCGCCAGCGCCAGCTCCCATCACGCAATGCCATTCCCCCATCCCACGACGTCAAGCCCCTGGTGATTAAAAGCTAACCACAATATCCGATGCTAGAACCCGAGCCGCGCCGATCGGTTAGAGCCACAAAGGGCCAGCACAAGGCACTGGAACAGCTCGACCAAATCGACATCCCCAAGAAGCGCGGAAAGAAGGCCGCCAAGAAAGCAGTCCCCGAGCCAGAAGAGCCCGAGGAAGAGATCATCCGATGCGTCTGCGGCGCCACCGAACAAGATGAGGATTCCGGCGAACCGTGGATCGCCTGCGACATGTGCGGCGCCTGGCAGCACAACATCTGCATGGGCATGAGCCAGTATAGCGAAGATTTACCTAAGGAGTATTTTTGCGAGCTCTGCAAGCCCGAGAACCACCAGGAACTGCTCAATGGCATGAAGAACGGTGAGAGGCCTTGGGAGGCCAGGCGCAAAGCCTTCGAGGAGGAAAAGGCAGAGAAGCGGAGGAGAGGCAACAAGAAGAAGACGAAGAGGGTTAGCGACCACAAGGAAGAAAGTTCCCAGGCCTCTCAGAAACCAAAGCCGTCTCCGGTACCAGAGCCCAAGAAGGATGCCAAGAGTGCAGCTGGACAGAAGCGCAAGACGGCAGAACCTGCGCCAGAGAAGGAGCCCAAGGTATGTCACGGTTCTCACTCTTTTACTCTTTACGATACTGACTTACCCTTCCGTACAGCAAAAGGTCCGAAAGGTCACAGAGACCCAAGCTCCATCTCTCCCATCATACAAGGCGCCAGATGACATCGCCGGCAAGATCAGTGAGCTACCAGAGCTTCGGCAAGGCGCCGCCAAGCTCCTTTCTAAATCTCTTGTGCACTCTATTGGAGTTTCCGAGAAGAAGGGCGCGTCGATTCCTTCCGAAGGCGTCTCGGCTACCGCAGAGCGTCTAGCTATTCAGATTGAGCGTGCTGTCCACGATTCGCACCAATCAACTGCCTATAGCGGCCAGATGCGGACACTAAGCTACAACCTCAAGACCAACCAAGACCTCACTACCGGTCTGCTTAACGGCACCCTTACCCCTACGATGTTGGCTTCCATGACAACAGAGGAGCTAGCCACGAAGGAGCTGCAGAAGGAAACTGCCGAGATGAAGGCCAGGGCAGAGAAGCAGTCCATCATGATCACCGAGGATGTCCCCAGGATACGGAAAACGCACAAGGGCGAGGAAGTTATTGGGGACGAAAGTTACAACCTGTCGACTGATGTTTCCTCCGCCCCCGTACGTAGGCCGCGCCAGGATACAGCTGAGCCCCCGAAGAAACGCGTTAAGGAGGAGGGACCGGAGAGGGCTGCTCAGGGGACGGCTTCGAAGCGATCTTCGAGGGATCTGACTGTGGAGACTCAGAAGTCGCCTAGCACAGGGAACTTTGATATCAACAAGGTCTTCTCAAGTGTCAAGTCGCCTACTCAGTCTCACAACAGACGCCCATCCGCCATGTCTACCTCAACAGGACCCGGGGTTGATCCAGATGTGGATCGCCTCTTGGACGACGGCACCCAGTCCCCGCCTTATTCACCCAAGGAGGAGATCCTTGACCCCGATGTGGTGTGGAAGGGAAATCTGGTGATGAATACCATTGCGGACTTCCAAGTGACGGCCAAGCATATTGGAGGCGCCAAACTCAAGGAATCGATCGGCTTGGAGTGGGACAAGTTGATGCCTAAAACGCTCACAGTTTGCGGACGGATTGACGAACAACAAGCTATTGTCTACCTCTGTAGTCTGAGGTACAGTCTTCCCACTGATGTGGTAGTGGTGAACTTGCAGCCTACGTCGGCGGCCTCCAAGCCCCAGTTTCAACGTCTGGTTGACTACTTTGTGTCCAAGAAGCGATACGGAGTCATAGGAGACAAAGGGGTAGCGAACGTCCGCGACACCTACCTCGTTCCCGTGCTTCCCGGCACAGGTCAATACCCAGAGTTTATGCTCAACCTGGCTGATAACCATATTCCCGAGACGAGGACAGAGCCAATGTTGCTCGGCGTATTTGTCTACCGTAACGATCCCGATACCATTCAGCGGTTACATGGGACTAATGACTATAACCAAGTAGTGGCGAACCAGTCCACCAAGGTCCACACCAGCTTTGCGAATACACCGGCGCCATCATCGCCAGCGCTGGCGAACCTCCCTCCGGGCCATCGTCCTTCGCTCTCCACGCCCGCCTTCTCGCCGACATCGCCCCAGGGTCCGTTCCCTAACTACCCTACTCCTAGGCACAGTAGCACCCCTTCACAAGTGCCACCACAACAGCAGCAACCGCAGCCAACGCCACCGGCTCATCATCCGGTGAGCCAGATGCAGCATCCCGCTGTGGACCAGGTGCAGAGACAAGGAGAGGCCATTGCCAGAGAAGTCCTGGGTCCTCTAATCACCAGTCCAACTGTTGCCTTCCTGTTGCCTCAGGCCCACAAGATGTCTCGGAAGGAATGGGAAGTTATCAAGAAGATATACGAACGGGATCCCAAGGCTCGCGATGACCTTCCTTACTTGAGCAATGTTTTGGAGAGGGAGAGTACCAATGCGCAAGCCAAGGCTGCTCAAGCTCAGCAGCAGTCCCAGCAGCATCCGGTCCATCAACAGCAGATGCACCATCAGCCTCACCATCAACAACATCACCCACAGCATCAGGTCCAGCATCAGCAGCAACATCTGCCGCAGCACCCGCCCCAACATCAACCACAACACCAGGCTCATCATCAGCCTCAGCCTCAGCATCAGCAGCAACCTCATCCTCCTCCACCGCAGCATCAACCTCAGCATATGCAGCACCAGCAACATCATCAACAGCAGCAGCACCCACCACAACATCAACCTCAGCATCCGCCCCAGCATGCTCCCCAACATGCTCCCCAGCACCAACAGCAGCATCAACCGCAGCACCAGGTGCAACATCCACCCCAGCATCAGGCTGCTGCTCAAGCACAACCACAAGCGGCCCAGCCGCCCCAACCGGCCTCTCATCATACTCAACCACCTCAACATCAGCAACATCAACAACCACAGCCGCAGCACGCGCAGCCTCGTTCGCAGCCTCACCCGCCGGCCCAGCCTCAAGCTCATCCACAGCATCACCAACAGCACTTCACCCCGCCGATGCGAACGACTCCTATTCCTCCACCGCCCATCCCACCGGTAGCCGCCGGCGCTGGGCCCGTTAAGCAAACCCCCATCCCGCCTCCGCCCATCCCTCCCCAGGCTACCACAGCAGCAGCAACCGGTCCTCCTTCCGCCTAGAGGGGCGACGGACAGCGGACAAACCACCCGGACTCAGCAGCAGCGGTCAGGAATAGTAGTAGTAGCAATAGTACGAGGCCTGCAGCAGCGACAAAGCAAAGTGACAAGAAACAACCGCCGCGCACACCGCGAAGGGAGGAGAGGGGGACAATTTTAGGAACAGGATCAGAGTCGCGATCAAAAGTGGAGACGACATCAGCTACGGAAACAGCATCAGCATCGGCATCGGCCTCAAAATCGACACTGCCACCGCTTGATACCGATCTCGCCGACCGTCTCGACCGCCGTCCTCATTTCCCCCCTCCTCATCATCCTCATACAACAAACCCTTCGCCGCGAAGTCCGTTGGTTGCCGCTAGTCCGGTAGTTGATTATCAACGACACAGAAGAAGAAGAAGAAGTAGTACTGCGGCGAGCAGTACAACAGCCGGTAGCATTATAGGTGGTTTCGGTGGTGGTGGAAGTAGCATAGCAGGTGGAAGCAGACATCAATCACCCTCGGCCAACTCGGTTGCATCATCCGTTCGATCATCCGTTTTGGGGTCAGGCCCAGGCCATGGTCAGGGTTCGGGAACGGGTACGAATCAGGCCACTCCAGCCAGACCGACGCCTAGGAGAAGGAGGTTGTTGTGTTTGCAGCCGGCGGAGAAGCAGAAGAAGAAGAACAAGGCAAAGGACGTGACGGAGGGGTGGGATGTTGAGTCTGATTAGAAGCCAGAAGCCGGAAACCACTGCAGGAAGCCAGGCGGGGTTAGTGGAGTTGAAATGATGCGGTTTCTTGAGAGGTGGAGAGGTGGAAGTTCGTCTTAGGTCTGTTGCAAGGGGAGAGGATAGGTTTTGGAGCTGGAGATTTTGCGTATGGAAAGGGGTGTGAGAGGGTGTTACTCGCTCACTCGGTGTATTTGCTTCATGTTGGAAGCGAAGTAGCGGGATAGCGAAACATGAAGCGGAAAAGGAGGAAAGGAGGAAAGGAAGAAAGGGAGGAAAAGGAGGAAAAGGAGGAAAAGGAGACAGCGAAAGGGAAGTTCAGGTTTAAGTTCTTGAGATGGAGAAAGAAAATAAGGGAAAGGTCTTTTTGTGGTTTTGTTGTTTTGGGCGTATTTAGGTTATTACGGTTCCTAGGGGAGGAGTTAATCAGGCATGATATGCCCGTCTGGTCCTATGGTTTTAAATCACTTTCTTTCTCGATCTTGTTGTCAAATTGTTGCTCAAATTGTTCTTGTAGGCATGGTTTGTCAAGTTAGGACCTTGGGTTTTTTACTCATGCTAACTAACTGCAAACGGTTCATGTCATAGCTATTACTTGTGGCTTGTGTATTAGATAGAAAATGAATACCAGTCTAGCGATCTTATACTGGTTCGCGAAGTATTCGCACTCATGTGACGTGCCAGTTGACCCGACGTCGGTGAATGAAATGTTCTCACCTCTGTTGCTCTACTGAATTGAAGCCAACTTATATCTTGCAATTATTGACATGTTGATAATGCTCACAGAAAGTTACCAGATATGTCAATTTCACTTCACTTCACCAAACAAATTTGCATGACTGCTTTCGTATAGCTTCTCTCATTGACCTAACAACCGGTCTTCTCGGGGTATATGCACAACAGCAACAGCACAAAAACAAAAACACGCCATGCTCCTTTTTCCATAACCCAACCCAACCCAAAACCAAACATCCATTCCCACCATCCACATCCTCATCCCCCTCAAGATCAAGCAAACTCCGCATCCAAAACCCCCCACCCCATCCCCTCCCGTTCCCAATACCTCCCCTCCTCATCCACCCCATCAACATCAACACCCACCCTCCTATCGCCCACCACCGTCCCCCTCCTCCCAGGGGCATATGCATATCCCCCGCCCCCTCCCATTCCAGCACCTCCCGCCCCACCTGTCGCAGCAAGATCAACAGCCGGAATCTCCACACTCCCCAACCCCTCCAGCACCCTCCTCGCCTTTTCCGCCACCGCCCTATTAGCAGCCGTCTCCGCCCTCGTCTGATCCAACCGTTCCTGCATCAACTGAATCAGCTGCTCCCTAGCTTGATGCGGGCGGTACTCGTTTAACACGTGGTGGAAGTTGAGGAATAAAGTGCGTAGGTCCGAAGCCTTTTCCGAACCGCGGGAGGGGTCGAGGGACATGATGCCTAGGAGCTCGAGGAAGTTGAGGAGGAGAGATTTGGAGAGGCGTTTGAGGTGGAGGTGGAGGGTGTCGTGGGTTTGGGTTGAGGGGACACCGGGGGCGGTGGTGGAGGGGGGTAGTTGGGAGGTGGGTTGTTGGGAGGTGGGTTGTTGGGAGGTGAAGATGGAGGTTGGTTGGGTGTCGATGGTTGGTTGGGAGTCGCCAGCGGTGGTTTGGGTGATGGTTTGGGAATCGGATGTGGTGGTTGAGCCGGGAAGGGGAGGACCAAGACGTTCGATGCCGGCTGATTCTAGGGGTTGGAGGGATTCTTCTAGCTTTGGGGGAGTTAGTAGTCGGTTGGGAGAGGGAGGGGGTTAGAGAGTGGTGTGAGTAGGGAGGGCGTACAGATTGAGGCTCGCCGTATAATCGCCATGTCCCATCTTTTGGCTCGGCTGGTGGTTGGAGGTATATGAGGTCTGAATCGGCGGGGAGATCTGGGATGCGGACGACGTCTTCGACGGGAATGCCTTGTTGGGAGGCATATTGCTGTTTGAGGTCGGCGAAGGCTTGGAGGTTTGAGGGCGTGAAGGCCTTCCAGAAGAGAGGAGGATCGGGGAAGAAGGAGGCGAGGGCCGAGTTGTCCTCTTCGGTGTCGGCCATGGTGGGCTGTAGCTGTCGGTTCTGTGTCTGGAACCGTCGCAATGGAGAGAGAGGGAGTGCTGTTTGGCACGAGGTCGCAAAGGTGCCGTTTTCTCCGGAAAGATGTCCGGTATTTATGCGGTTATTGTGATATCCTGGCTTTGTCACATACGTTGAGGGAACCTGTCTCTGTATGCGATCGAGATGAGTTGCGGATTGCGATGCGAAAGCAGTTGTTGTGTCGAAGCGTGTTTGGGAGCAATCAATCAATTGCAAGTGACGTTGCCGGGAAGTGAATGGTCGCAGGCAACAGACGCGGCAAAGTCGCGGCAATCGATAAGAGCCCTCCACTTGGTGTTGCTCCACATATGGAGCTCCCCCTTGCCGCACTTTAAAGTTTGGGGTAAGTGTGGCTGAAGCTTGTGGTACCTGACTCTTAAAAGCTTAGGGTGGCTCCACAAGAGACCTTGACGTCGCAGCCTCAATCGCATCGAGTCGCGATTCGCTCATCAGTTTCTCGACATCTGTGATGTCCAGTCTGACATGAACTCACATTCCTCGGTCTAGTCCAAACATTGAGTAATTGAACCTCTACCGGAAACATAACACCACAGGGCTTAATCGGTATTGTGGTCATTTACAGCTTGGAGCTAGACGGACACCACCCAAAACTCTCAGGACCGCTCTCACTCTCACCACCCTGGATTACTTTGCGCTGCTCTCAGATCACTATCTTCGTCTCACCCAGGACTACATAAACAATGGCCGACGTACGCGCCCTCTTACGCCAACAGCGCGCCGCACGCAGAATCGAACATCCACATGCAGCCTACACCGACGCCGGCAAGCTCGTCTGCGTCCTCTGCCGGGAACACATCAAGACCGAAGCCCTCTGGGACGGTCACATCCGCAGCACCGGTCACCGTCAACGTCTACAAGCACTCCAACAGCAGCAACAGCAGCAACAGAACGAAGCGACAGAGGAATCTAGTGAACAACTTCACAAACGCAAATTCGACTCTCAAGATGACGACGAATCCACATCCCCCGTCTCTACAGATGAAACCGACCGCGCATCCAAGCGCACCCGCCCCAATACTCTATCCCCAGAACCAGGACCGGCACCGCCGACCTCAGACCCAGCAGACCTCTCCAAGCCGCCAGCGCTGACCCGGCAACAGTCGTTTACGCCCACCGCCGGCATTGAACTTGCGATTCCTTCGCGGCCAGCAACGCCAGCAGATGCCACCACAACGCCCAAATCAGCTGGCGGACCACTACGCCCCTTCTCACAACTACCAGAACGACAACATTCGCAACCACCAACTTCCCAGCCAACAACCACATCTGCTCCTCCTGTCACGGCCCCTCCTGCTTCAGAACCAACACCAGCAGCAGACGTCCCACAAGTACCGCAAGAACAAGTAGACGACGACCTCTGGGCCTCCTTCGAAGCGGACCTTCTCGCGCCCGCTAAACCTTCCGCAGCCGTGCTGGCAGCAGGAGAAGAGGCTGTAATCTCCGCCGCACCCGTCTCAGCAGCAGAAGCAGCCTCAGCAGCCGCCAAGTCCCACGACGAAGAGCAATCCCTCCGCCGAGCGGCCAAGGACATTGAGATTGAAGACGAGCGAGAGGAGGCGACGAGGGCGTTGGAGACGGAGTTTGAGGTTATGGAGGAGTTGGAGGCGAGGGCGAGGAGGTTGAGGGAACGGAGGGAGGCGTTGAGGGCTGGGAAGTTGGGCGGTGCTGGGCAAGGTGCGGAGACGGGGGCGGGGGCGGGGGCGGGACAAGGGGAAGGGACGACAGATACGCCGATGGGAGGAGGGAATAAGGATGTTGTTGGTGAGGGTGTGGGGAAGACGAGTGCTGCTGCTGCTGTTTTGGCGGCGTTGGGGAAGGAGAATGCTGCGGTTGCGGGGACGGCGAAGGGGAAGGTTGTGGAAGAGGAGGAGGATGAAGATGATGAGGAGGACGAGGATGAGGATGAGGATGATTGGGATGGGTTCCGGTTCCGCGCTTAGGACGCTTTTAGTTGCCGGCAATGGTAATGAGGGAACTCGGGTGGGCATCGTTCTTTCTGACTTTCGTTTGTTCTTGCTACGGTAGTACCTACCTAGGCAGGTACCTCTACGTGACTTTTCTCAATGGAAAGGCAAGAGCAAATTTGGACTCCCGAGATCCGCATCGATTACGAAATGAATAAGCCCCCGCGACTGAGAAGAGTGGGGACTGTGAACCAACGTTGAGGTGTCAGAGAGCAAACCCTTTGGTGGGCTTCCAACGGCCAATTCGAAGACGGGATGAACACGACTTCACAGAAGGCCCAACCATCAACAAGTGCCTCTGTTCACATAAGGTTAAACTGTCATCCAGCTCCTTCCCGAACTGGCAACACTTGTTCCTCCACACTTCATGTCTTCGAGTCCAATGGCGAAGCCTTGCGTGATGAAGGACAGAGATGTTGTTGGTGGCAAACTGTTTCGAATCCTTTGGGATGGCAGTAAAATCGGCTTATCGTTGAGCCATTTGTTCCCCATATGGGTATCACCTCATCCACAAGGAAATAAGAAGATGCAATGTCATATCACCGAATGTAGAGAGCCATTAAGATCGTCCAAGCAGCAAACGCACTTCGTTCACTCGAACACTCGGTCCCCGGGCGTTGTTGAATCGATGGTCGAGAGGTATAAGAACCCCTAGACTCTCCGCACCCCCCCCCCCCCCCCCCCCCCCCCCCCCACCCCCCCCCCCCATCCAAACCCAAAACCACATCTCTCAACCACAACTCCTCACTTCCCAACCCCAAAACACCACCACCAAAATGTCCAGCCAGACTCCCACCACTACCATTGCCTCCGAGCAGACCAAGGAGACCACTGTCTCCCCCGCCGGGACTACGACTACCACCACTGCTACCGTCATCGAAACCACCACCACCATTGAGCCTGATCAGGCTGCCGCCGCCGCCGCCGCCGATGTGGCTGAGAAGAAGAAGGAGGAGGCCAAGGAGGGTAGCAAGGAGCAGAAGTAAAGGAGGAGGTGGAGAGGGTGAGGTTCAGGCTCAGTAGGAGGTGGAAGCTGGGCCACGATCACAGCAGACCTTTTTGATGAGGAGTGCAGTCACCGAGACATTCCATTCGCCTGGGAGAAAATGGAGGAATGGCATGGTCAATTTTGAAGTGAGAGAGGAGCTTCTTGGTATGAGGGACTCACCTGCATATAAGTAAGGGATGCCAGTCGAGCGAGTGGTTAATGTGTTACCTAGAGTACGCTATTACGGCCCAACTGTTGTGAGGGCACTGAAGTGTTGTGGAGCTTGAGGCACAACAACAACTGCGGGATGAACAATGAGGAATCAATGAAGACATCGCTGTGATTGTTGTCTAAACTAGTTAAATCTTCGAACTGATGATACCCGCATCCTCCAATAGCTGCTCAAAACAGAAACTCACGCCTGATATGCCCAGCATATGGTAAACCGCAACTAACCGACTAACAGTAGATCATTAAGTGAAACACAAAAAAACGCCAACCCGAAACCAAGCGACAAGACCTACCTCATTCACATCGTTACCCGTACTCATCCAACGCCTCTGCCCACACTCACTCACACCACAAAACATAACACCCACCCACTCATCCACCGTCGTCCACGCTCACTCAACCACGCTCACTCGCTAATGCCCAACAAACCATCCCCATTCCCACCTCCTACCTCCTACAACCATACAACCCTACACCCTCCCCCCACTAACCCCCTCCCAAAACCTCCTCAACCTCCAAACCCTCCCCACCCCGCTCTCCTCCTCCTCCCTCCTCACCCTCCCCTCCCTCTCCTTAACTCTCCCCATCCAAACCTCGCCAATCCACCACCGCAGCCCATCCTTCACCCTCTCCCTCTCCACCGCTCTCTTCTTGGCCACCAGCGCCGGCGCCACCTGCGGCACTTTCACCCCTTTCACTCCTTTTCCTCCTCCCTTTTTGGTACCCAAAGTAGGAGGAACGCACTCAGCCGGCAAAACACAGCGCTCAACCAGCTGCTCGGCGGAGGGGCGGGCGGCGAGGCGCCGGGCGAGG
>RANY01000412.1:0-29719 GCA_009805235.1 Neurospora pannonica FGSC 7221
GGAAGGGAAAGGAAGGATTATATGAAGGGATGGAGGGAAGGAGGGAAGAATGATGGGGATTTTGGTTCATGTTGGGAAAGAACAGGAAATGGACGGGATGGTTTGTGGTTTGAGGCATTTGGACTTGGGATTAGACGACGCAACTCACACGGGATTGGATATACCAAAGCAGGATGTTGCGGTATTGTCCTCTTTGTATTTCTTGATAGCGAACTGAAGATGGGCGTAATTGCGATTCGTTTCAGAACCACTATTCCTGAGCGCGTGCTTTGGAAGGAATCGGTGTTTGGATACCTTGAGATACTCAACTAACTGGTAGGAAGTCACTGGCAAAGAATTGACTCGCTAATCATTAGCAGGCTTTAATCCATGGCTTGGATGAAGGAAAGATCAGTGATATAATTGTGATAGCGAGTGTCTCCAACAAGTCAAGAATTCGCCATGCTCCCATCTTCTCAAGCTCTCACCCATCCATCACCCATCCATCCGCACCTTCCTTCAACCTCCTTCCTTCCATCACACCCACATCCACCTACCTCACCCTCTTCCTCATCAACAACCTCGCATTCCAATCCGTCATAGCCATCTCATTGATATACCCCGTCTTCGGCCTCCCCTTCTTTTCGTCCGCAAACTTGAACTCAAACTCATACAGCATCCTAGCCATGATGAGTTTAATCTCCGCCACCGCAAACTGTCTGCCCGGGCACGCCTGGTTTCCATATCCGAACCCAAGCACATTCGGATGTGTCTGTCCGGCCATGTGCAAGTGCATCTGCTCGGGGGACTCGTGTCTCTTGCGGTAGAAGCGCATGGGATCGTACTCGTGCGGGTTTTGGTAGGTTTGAGGATCCATTTGGTGTTCGAGCATGGGGAAGGCGACGCGGGTGCCGCGCGGGATGTAGGTGCCGTCTTTGAGGGTTAGGTCTTGTTGGGCTAGGCGTTGGGGTCCGACTTTTTCCTTTTGTTAGTATCTTATTCTCAAGAAAGAAAGGGAAAAAGGGTAAAACATACGAATAATAGGCGGCTCCCTCCTCTGCGTCTCCTGAAAGAAACTATCCAGCTTCTCCAGTCTAACACACCACTCCTTGACACTAACACCCCCATCTTTCCCACCCGCCAACCCCGGCGGGCCCAGTTCCTTCGCAATCGCATCCACCTCCTCCCTCAACACCCCCCACCACTGCGGATGCTCACACAAATCAAACATCATATTCGCCGCCTGGCTCGCCGTCGTATGGATGCTCGCCAGCGTCAAGACACACTGTCGCGCACTCATCTCCTCCACTTTTACTTCATCCCCCTTTCCGTGATCCAGCATCCAGTCCAGCAATGTATCCTGTCCTTCCTCTTCGGTTAACGCGACCTCCCCGCGTTCCGCTTGAGCCCTCTTCTCCTTGAGAGCGTCATGCTTCCGCATCTGCTCCCCCACTATCCCCTGCGCAGCTTTTAATTGCTTCAACACCCTCCTCCTCGCCGGAATCAGTGGCGCAACAAGGGGATACATCCAAGGCGGAAACATCTTCATTGTGAAACTGGCCGTGAAGAGATCAATGCTGAAGTCGACAGAGATGCCCAGCCAAGTCTCATCGCGGCAGGCGGGCGAGCCCAAGAAGACTTTGGCAGTCATGCGAGCGACTAGGTCGCGGACTGTACGTTCAAAGTCGATTTTGACCCAGTCGTTCCCGTTGGTGGAGAGTTGGTGAAGGGGCAGGGAGATATCCCAACCATGCGAGAGCTCGGAGGAGGCGAGGTCGATGAACTTCCAGAGCTCGGGGGTGAGTTTTTTGCGGAGGACCTCGACGTGGAGGTTGTTGGTGAGGAGGAAGGTGATGCCGTGGTATTCGGGGACGAGGTTCTGCGGCGGACGTTAGTGATTGGGTGTGTAAATGGGGAGCAGGAGAAAAAAGGACGTACGGCGACGTTGGCACCCTTGTTACTCAGCTTGCTCAGCGGGATCAAGCGCAACTCGTCCAGGTACCGAATAGGCAAAATCAAGAAATCGGCGTCGTAGCGTTTGAGGACGAAGGGCATGTTTGGCATCTGTTCACGTTTCTTTCGTCAGCCTAGCCTTGTAAACTCTCCCGCACCTCTTTTGTTTCCATTCTCCTTCCACTCTATCCTGTCCCCTTTTCTTCCCCGGTTCAGGTACCTTTCAGGGATTTTACGTACCTTGGTATAAGCCTCATGCACCAGCTCCCTAGCCCCCTTCACGAACCTGGTCTGCAACAAGAGCGTCGGTTCGAACCACGAGCGATAGCCCCAAGTGGGGACCGTGAGCTTTTTGCGTTTGCCGTTGGTAAGCCATTTGGCGGTGCTGGAGAGGAGCCAAGATGTGATGAGGATGAGGGCAAAGGCTTTGGGGTAGCTCAGATGCTCGATTCGGTCTTTGATGGTAAGGTGAAAGGGGTTGAGGTGGTGTGTTCCGGTGCCTGGTAGTGGGTCTTGAAGCCCGGGGCCTGGTGGGGAGGAGGTGTTGTGTAGGGTGTTCATTGTGTTGTTTCCTTGTGCTTGAGGTTGGTTAGGTCGTGGTGAGGAGAAGATGAAGTTGAGAGTTTGGCTTGAAGTGGAGGTAGTAAAGGGTAGTGCGTGTCGTCCTTTATGTCTTTCTGGCTTCTGTTGACCGAGCCACTTCTATCTTCTCTGGATCTCAATTCGTCCAGCTGAAGTGAAGCTGGAACTCCTGATTTGCATCATTCAATGGTTCCCCTGGGGGCTGAGAGTCGGAGTCAGTGAAGAGGCCGAGAAAGTTTGAAGCTATCACATCTGAGCTGGCACATGTGAGCTGAGGCTAGACTGGAGTTTCTAGTCCGTGATTCTCACCAGTGTTGCCTCGACACTTGAAGGGAAAATCAGAAACCTCAGTCTCCACATGGCACTCATGTCTCTGCTCGTCACAAACCTTCCAACTTTTTTCAGCTGGAGTTGTGGCTCCGTGCCATTCGACTTATGAGTTGTCCGGCCCCAATCCTTCATCCTTGTCCACTACAGCCACACCTGTTGCAATCTTCAACGGCCATCCCATAATCCTGAACGGCTGATGTCGTGCATATCAAAACGAAGAAGCAAGTCCGACCGGGTTGAGAGTTCATGGCTGTGGATACTCCGATCACTTTTCAGCTGCTGGCATCGACATGTACTCGGTGGAGACATCGAGTCATGAAATCTTGGAGCCATCATTTCAAGCTCGGCCAAAGACAACAACATATCATGATGTCCATATCCCGCAGTGGATGCAGCGGGCACAGTGGATTCCCCAAAACCGCGCTGCGGAACATGAGGTATCTCATTGCTCTGCCTCTTGCTGTAATGCTTCGGAGTTTCTTTGTGAGCACTGTATCCTCGACGCGCTGAGGCAGGGGTGGTAGGTACCTGGGATTTGCCGGAAGCGATTCGCAATCACAGACACTGTGGGTCCGTAGGGCGAGCAGGGCGAGCAGGGGGGTGATGTCCATGTCCGCACGTGGTGATCTGCGAACATGTCTCAAAATAGGCCCGGCATGTGAAGAGGTCTAGAGATGGATGGATGGGACTAAACGCTCGGAAATAGTACGCTGTAAAGCCGATGGTGATGATATCAAGGCTGAGTTACTGGATGGGTTGGGTCAACATCATGAACTATCTGTCGAGTGCCGGTTTCTTCCCAGTGATACAGCGGCAGATGATGGGGCTTAGCGTCCATTAGGCCGGCCATTCTCGCAGCTACTCGCACCTGATACCGTGCTGGATCGTGAGATGAGCGGAAGCTGTGACCGGTTCCGCGGAGAGCAATTTCCAAGAGAAAACATTTGCCAGGTGGTGAACATCCATTGTTCCTGAAGTGACGAATACGCAATTCGAAGCCATTCAGACCCGGGAGGTTGAGTCGTCGGCTGGACAGCCACTGGGGGCTGAAGCTGGGCAGTAAGAAGCGGGCATCTCTTTCGCGCCAGGATGCATAAATGACTCCAGGCATGGCTTGGTGATTGAGAAGCTATCACGTTAGTGGCATCTCACATAAAAGAAAGCATGGAAACATGATGACGATATGAGGTTGTGTGCGGTGTGTAAAAGGACACAGCAGGTGGTCAGTCAGGAAAAATGATGTTTATGGGAAAACTGGTGCTGTGTTTGCGCTGCAAGTGGAAAGAGGCCGCCGTCTCATGCAAGTTTTGATGGTTGTACTTGTAAGAGGTGGGATAATAACGTGCATTATCTGTCCAAGCTGGTTCTGGGGCGACAGAATGTTAGGGAACGCTAACCTGCTATCCGCGCCCCACCTGCAAACGCGCTACATGACGACGACAGGAAACCATCACCATTTCACCTCCCCCTCATTCTCGTCATCACGACCATCACCATCATCACCACTACCTACAGGTCCCTCACCAAAAACCCTCCATATTGCAGTTTCTGAAACACCCCCTCCCCATCATACTTCCCCGCAACCTCTTTCATCAAGTCCACATTCTCCTTCCCAAACCCCTTCAGCACATCCTGCCTCTTGTCCGCAAACGTAGGACAAACAAAATCCAACAGCAACCCCCTCTCATCCGCCGTCTTCTTTACCTGCTCGTAGATGGTATCCATAGCAGCTTGATGCACCGCATCTTCTCCGTTCCGCGGGTACTCCAGCGTGAACACGTACCAGTTCTGCGACACCTCTTCTAGGCCGAGGGCATTGCCACCTGTGCCGTTGTCGCGACCGGCGCGGGCGGCGGAAGAGGTGATGGGCTGGATGGTGTAGTGCAGGTCTGTGCCGTCGGTGGAAGGAGGGAGGGTGGCGGTTACTTGTTGCCAGATTTTGTGAATGGCGAGATAAAGGTTGGTGTCGACTTTGGTGGAGATGGTGAAGATGGTGCGTCTGTGGAAGGGGGAAGGGTGGTTAGCATGGGGTGGTGGGTGATATGTAAGGGGGAAAAACGAGGAAAAGGAGTGATGACTTACTTCCCCTTGGGAGGCCGATGTCCAATGGCCTGCGCCAGCGTCGACAGCGTGCCATCCGTCTTTGGCACAACCGGCGCCATCATACTCTCCAGCTTCCGGATCGGCTCAAACACCTTGGGTTCTTCCTTGGGCGTATCGGCATACAGCTGCCCGATGGCGATGAAATCCCGGTGGAAGTTGGTGAAGTACGCCGCTTTGGGATCTGTCTCCATCTCCTTGTGCGCATCTACCGAGGCCTCGATGATATTTGCGTAATCATCCGGCTTGTACAAGCTTACCGTATACTGCGTCTTCAACAACGGATACGTCTGCAAATCGAACCGGGTAACGACTCCAAAGTTCGATCCGCCGCCTTTCAAAGCCCGGTAAAGATCCGGTCGAATGTCGGCGGAGCAGTAGACTACGTGACCGTCTCCTAGCACGACCTGCTCTTGTTAGCATGTTCATCATTACCACCACCCAGGCACCAGAACAGGAGGACTTACCTCAAACCCCCGAACTTGATCACACCCCATCCCCCTCAAATTCACAAACCCCGGCATCCCGCCTCCCAGCACAAACCCCGCCACACCAATCTCCTCATACCGTCCCCCCATCACTGACCTCCCCTTCCCTTCGAGCCATGTGTACACCTCTCCCCAAGTGTTCCCAGCGCCCACGCTCGCTATCCCCGTTTTCGGATCAAAAGATTTGTGATCCAACCGGTGCAAGTCGATGATCACGCCATCCTCGCGAGTGCTGCTGAAGCCCGGGTTGGGGTTGTGGCCCGTGGCGCGCACGGCGAATTTGGATTGGGTTTTGGTGATGATGGAGAGCGCAGTGCTGACTTCGGCGGGGGAAACGGGTTGGAAGTAAGCGGCGGAGGGGAGATGGCAGGTTGTTGACCTACGTGTGGTGGGTTAGTCGAGGTTGATGGGGAGAATGGGAAGGGAAAGGAGGAGGAGAAGCACCTACCAGGGAGTCGTGAGAGCTACCATTGGTCCGGAGGCGGCATCATCGGCGGTGGTGACGCGCTGTCCAAAGGTGGATTTGAGGAGGTCGCGAGCAGCTGCTGCTCGTTCGAGGTCGGTCTTTGGGCCGGACATGGTCGAGTTTTGGCGGAAGAATGAGTGCTTTGAGGTTGCTAACAGGTAAGATCCAGTTGATCTGAAGAGCTTGAGAAGAGCTGAAGACATTTTATGGATGACTCTTATGGTTGTCTTGTGTTACGCGTACTGCTTATCGACTTATCGGCATCTTAAGTGAAGCAAGAGTGCGGCACAGGGCCAGTACTAATAAGGCAACTGGATTTGGGGGTATGAATCTAACTGGTTGCTTGATTGCGAAGCCATCTCTTACCCGACACGCGTCCGTTACGTGGATTCCGGCCTCGGTTCATCAGCGATCATTGCTTCTCAAGGATCAAGGTGAGAATACCTCTACCCGAGGAGTTACAGTCATTCAGGCACCGTCAAGCTGAACGATCAACAACCACGGCATCACCCGTCGTGCAGCTCCAGGTCCCGGGATATCATCATCATCACGACCCCGGAGTTTTGGTGTTTTACCCACTAGAGTGAGTCTAGACCGGCGCGAATACGGATCACCGTCATGGATCCAGCAGCCTTACAGGGGTCCAACTTTCAGGGCTGCAGCGTGCTATCGACCCCTGTCGAGCTGGGCACACAGTGTACCCCCCCCATGTCTTACACTGCACGCTACAAGGTTACTCCGGGAACTTGGGAATACATACCTTCATCGTGATGACATAATACATCCCAGACGGTACACTACATGGCCCATGGCCCTGGGCCCATGAACTAGATCGTCGCCCAGGTTATGGTGATGAAGTGAGACATCTTTAACAGATTCCAGCTAGGTGGGTGTATCACACGCCCTAGCGGACCCAAAGCAGTGGGAATTAGTCCGGGTTACACAAAAACGGCCCCGTTGGCATAGAGGTCCACAAGTCGCACTGGGAACTCCGTGGGCCGATCCCAATCCACCGGACCTCGTGAGGGATATGGATTCAATGTCGTGCGTTGAAACGTATGATTGTCTTGACGAACAAGACGAAGCGAATCCCGCTTGGTAGGCCGGTCTGCTAATGCCATCATTGCCATGCATGTGGGCCGTGCTAGAACCACACCAGTGCTCTTTCCAAAGCTCCGTCAACAACGAGTGTCTTATGACTAAAGCAGAACTAATGATTGAGTTCAGCAGGGCAGTTGAAACAGCCGTAAGTGGAATTTTGTAGTGATCAAAAAACGGGTACCTGTTGCTTTCAAAACAGTCTGTTGATTGCTGACTCTCTGTGAAAGAAGTGCCTAACTCCGAAGACCCGGATGTCCCTGAGCGGCTATTGCTCATGGGGCTGAAGCTGAGGATCCTGCTGGAGTGAGTCTTGGGGTCCAGCTAATCCGCTCCTACCAGCTTTGTTGATCGCAGTGATGTCTTCGGCCAGTTGTCACAATTGACAGCTTGATGAAACTTGAGAAGAAACTGACGATCCTAGGGCAAATCACTCCGTGAGGTGGATCGGAACTGGAGCTTATCGGAGTCTGGTATGAAGGAAGATAGAACTGACAAGGAGATTCGTTAATCTCCCGCTTCAAGCTGGCAACTACGGACGAGAGACTTGTCAAGCCATAAGGCCTAATGACAAGTATAATACTTCAGCATCTGTCCACCGTCTCAGTTGACCTTTCATCAACAGATCCTCTATTCACAACTCACTACAACATCACGCATCATTCAAATCACAACCATGGATTCCCCAAGTCTTCAAGCCCAAATCAACTCCCTCGTCACCTTCATCTCCTCCCACTGCTCTTCTCGGAAAGGCCTAGGCACAACCTCCTCAGCCATCTACGATACCGCCTGGCTCTCCATGATCCAGAAACCCCCAAACTCTGGTCACTTCCTCTTCCCCCAATGCTTCACCTACATCCTCCGCCACCAACTCCCCTCAGGCGGATGGACCTCCTACGCCACGCCCGTCGACGGAATCCTCAACACAGCCGCCGCCCTCCTCACTCTCAAGCGCCACTCCCTCTTCCCTTCTCCCCAACCCACCTCACAACCCGAACCCGAACTCAACTACTGGCCCTTGCAGCACAGGATTGCAAAAGCCGAATCAGCCCTCAAATCCATGCTTCTCAACTGGGACGTCTCCTCAACAGACCAAGTCGGCTTCGAGCTCCTCGTCACTCGCCTCCTTTTGTTGCTTGAAGACTCCGGCGTGCAAGGCCTCTCCTCCTTCCCCGGCTCCTCTACGCTACGCGCCCTCCATGACGCTAAGCTGGCAAAGTTACCAGCCAATTACGTCTACAAAGCTCGCTCAACGCTTTATCACTCGCTCGAGGCGCTGGTGGGATACATCGATTTCTCCAAAGTCGGACATCTCAAAGAGGAGAACGGGAGTATGCTCGCGAGTCCGGCGTCTACGGCTGCTTATCTTATGGGCTTGGGAGAAAAGGGGATGTGGGATGAGGAATCCGAAAAATATTTGAGGGGGGTGGTGGAACGGGAGAGGTTTGGTGGAGAGGCGGAGGGTGAGGAGAGGGGGGATGGAGGGGTGCCGTGTGCGTGGCCGACGGAGACGTTTGAGGTTACGTGGGTTGTTACGACGCTTGTTGAGGCTGAGGTTAGGTTTGGGGAGAGGGAGGGGAGGGCGATTAGGGGGTATTTGGAGGAGGGGTGGAGGAAGGAAGGGGGGTTGTTTAGTTTTTGTGAGTTGCTGGATGGTTTCGACGAAGTAAAGGGGGAAAATGCTAACGGTTTCCAGTTCTCGGCGGACTTGTCGATGCGGATGATACGGCAAGAGCAATCATGGCGCTGAGGCATCTTGGTACCAAGGTCGGCGTCGAGTCGTTGATTAGGGCATTCGAAGCCAAGGACCACTTCAGGACGTATGAAGGGGAGAGGAATCCGAGCATCAGCGCTAACTGCAATGTTCTGACGTGTCTGTTGATGATGGATGACCCCACGGTTTATGCCCACCAGATTGTCAAGACGGCAAAGTTCCTTTGTGAACAGGTGCACACTGATAGTGTGAGGGAGAAATGGGTAAGTGGTTCCCTTTCTTGGCGACCATCAAAGACAGGTAGAGGTACTGACAAATTCCAGCACATCAACCAACTCTACTGGATGATGCTGCTCTCCCAATCCTTCGCCACCCTCTTCGACATCATGGCCGCCAACCCCTCCCTCAAAGTTTCCATCTTCCAACTAGCTCCCGAGCTCCAGGAGCAAATCCCAATGACCTGCCTCCATCTTCTCACCAAAGTCCTCGGCTCACAAGGCCTCGATGGTTCCTGGGCAAATGGTATCGCCGAAGTCACAGCATACGGCATCCTCACCCTCTCCTGGCTTTCCCATCTCCCCTGGATTCAACAGCTTGGCCGCATGCACGGCATTAACTTCATCACTGCTAGCATCGAAAGCGGCAAGGCCTTCCTGGAAGCTCACAAGCAGGATTGGAAGAAGGGGCAGCACCTCTGGATTGAGAAGGTCACATATGCTTCGCCGGTGTTGTGTGAAGCTTATTGTCTTGCTGCGGCAGTTGTTCCTGTGCCTGACTTCACCGGTTCGACGGTTGACGCGAATGGCCAGGTTGTGCACAGCGCCAAGGAGTCGCTCTTCGTTTCCGAGGGGTTGCTCAAGGGTGTCTTGAAAGCAGGACAGCTCATCTCCCTTACGCCGTTGTTCAGAACCCTCGCGCCGCAACTGTTGAGAGCGGCAGAGATGCAGGCTTGCTATGCCCTTGGCTTCTTGCAGCGGAAGAGGGAGGAGCTGGGGATCTTTCCACCTACCGGAGGGGACGAGAAGTACATGAATTTCATCCCCCTGACCTGGACCGCAAGTAATGCTCTCCGCGTGCAAGCCACCGGCGATCATAGTCACGGCCACAGTGGAAGCCTGAGCAACTACATCCTGCAAGAGATGATGGTCCTGTCCATGCTCAACTACCAAGTCGATGAGTACATGGAAACCGCAGTGGAGCGGGACTTCCTAGGCTTCTACAGCGGAAGCAGAGGAAGTCTGGAGGCGGTTAGGGAAGTGGTTGGGCAAGTCTTCGAGAAGTTTGATCCTTCGGGTAGGAGGAGAAGTATCTGGGGAGATGCGGATCATACGCCTACCAACCTGAAAGAGATCCGCGCTACCCTCTCCCGCTACGTCAGACACATCTTGCTGCATCCAGCTGTGAGAGGTGCACCGGCGAGTGTACAGGCCCGGTTGGCGAAGGAAGTGCAGACGTTCTTGCTGGCGCATGTTCAACATGCTGCTGATAACATCCAATTTGCCGCATCAAACCAACTAATTCAGCAAGATAACACGTCGCACGAGCACGAAACCGGGTTGCCCTCTCCCATCTCCGAGCCCTCCGATCCTTCCTCTCCGCCACCATCCAAACGCCGCCGTCTTTCTTCTTCTGCTTCCCTCGAAACGCAAGGACAACCCAAGATCTTCTCCCCCACAGACTCAAGAACTTTCTACTCCTGGGTGCGCACCACCTCAGCCGACCACACCTCTTGCCCTTTCTCTTTTACCTTTTACACCTGTCTTCTTTCGCACAGCCATCCCTACAACAGCAACAAGACCGAGAATTTGTTCAACAAGGGCGCCAAGACAAGTTATGTGGCGGAAGCAATGGTGAGGAGTTTGGCCAGTTTGTGCAGGATGTATAACGACTATGGATCGATTGTTAGGGATGCTGAAGAGGGGAATTTGAATTCGGTGAACTTTGCGGAATTCCATCTTGCTTCTGCCGCACAGGCACAGGCTTTTGGGAAGGGTGGACTGGGGAACGAGGAGGAAGAGAAGAAAGTGAAAGAGGAGCTGATGTGGGTTGCTGAGTATGAGAGACGCGGATTAGAAAGGGCAATGAGAGAGCTGGAAGGTTTGGTTGGGGCCAGGGAGATGGAAAAGCTCAAGTTGTTTGTGGATGTTACGGATTTGTATGGGCAGATTTACGTGGTGCGGGATATTGGTGTTGGGGTGGGGAGGGGTTGATGTCCCCTTTGCCATTTGTGTGCATTTCTGGAAAGGATCTTGGTGTTTGGCATCTCTGCAGCTTTTTTTTTTTTTAGCAACTTCAATCATCATTCAATCATAAAGCTTCCGTTGTTTCGTGATGTTTCACATCTCAAAAGGGGGCAAGTAAACAAACTGTGTGCACTCACTCCCCGATCCAGGTTTTTGTTGGCGCATATTATCACTTCAGCGGAGCGAAATCTTCAACAAATCCGCAAGGTCACAGGGACCTTGGCGCAGTTGGCTAGCGCGCAGGTCTCATAGCTTTCTATGATCTGGTGAAATATCAGAGTAATCCTGAGGTCGGGAGTTCGAGCCTCCCAGGTCCCAAAATTTTTGCGGCATTTTTGGCTGTTTTTCTTGTTCTCCACTTGGTTTGTTTACTTCTCCTTTTCCCGTGGGATTTTTGGTGGGAAACATCACTCTCGCAAACCACCATCATCTGCTTTTTTGCTCGTCTGGAAACTGCGCAGGACTGTCATCAATGTCACACAGCATGTCATTCGACGATATCGCAATGATGAGCGGGGTTATTCGGAGCAGATGCGGGGAAATAGGTGCTGGAGTTTGTTTCCTCTTCAGGACAATGTTTGGTGACGATGGTTAACCACTTCCGGCATTCCTTTCCAGCTTTGTCGTGAACAACGATAATGAGGGGTTCAGGAGGCAGAATGAACGCGCCCAGAAAGCCGGTTACGTCAGTACAAGCTCGAGCTCCTATCTTGGCGATACATCTCGTGAATCAGGAATCCGAGATGGCGTTCATCCCGGTCAAAGGAGAAGGAGAGTTCTCCAATGATATCGGGTTGTCACTTCCTTGTTACCATCCAATCTTATCTTCCCCAAGACTTATCGGCTTCCGTGATACTTACCCCGCTGTTCTCGGTCATCAACATCACTTGTCCTCCTCATAAAGACATCGTTATTCCTAGACGAAAACACTCGTCCAGACAAACCTCAACAGCAATCCAACAATGACGGCCAACAGCAAGGAAGCAAGCAGCAAAGAAGAGCCCGGTCATGCGCCGCTGAGTGTAGCCAACACGGCCAGCAATGGACCACCAGACGCCCCGCCCCCAGCATACCAATCTCATCCCCTTGGCCCCCTCAGTGCCTCCGAGATCACGAAGAGTTCGTCTCTGATCAAGGCATCATGGCCCGAGGGAACAGAATGCCACTTCAAGATCATCACCCTTTTTGAGCCAGCAAAGGCAGAGCTCATGCCCTATCTCGTTGCCGAGAGAGCTGGCAAGACACCCCTGGACATCGACAGACGGGCCTTTGTAGTCTACTCCTTCCGCGGAACCCATAACGTTCACGAAGCCGTCGTCAACTTGACCAAGAACACGGTCGAAAGCAATGCCAAATTGGGACCTTTCCAGCATGCCAACAGCGATGGAGAGGAGATCATGGCGGTGGAGAAGGCCCTCCTCGCCCACCCCGATGTGCAAGCCGAGATCGCCAAGTTGAAGCTCCCTGAAGGAACGCAAATTGTCATTGACCCCTGGATCTACGGCTCTGACGGCGTCAAGGACGATTCCGGGAAGTTTTACGATGACCTCCGTGCCATGCAATGCTTCCTCTACATGCGGGATCCCAACAACTCGTCCGAGCCGGACTCGTGCCACTACTCCTTCCCGCTTCCCATCTCTCCTGTTATTGACCCGGCCACTCTGGAGGTCATTCGCGTCGACATCCTCCCCACTGGGCTCGACGAGAAGGTCGAACCTTTGAAGCCATGGCAACCCCGTCCACCAAACGAATACATCCCCGAAGCGCAAGCCTCTCTTCGTACCGACCTCAAGCCTCTCCAAGTCGTCCAGCCTGAGGGAGTTTCCTTCACCGTTGAGCCCTTCTCCGAGATGGGCCGCTTGATCCGCTGGCAGAAATGGGACTTCAAGGTCGGCTTCAACCAGCGCGAGGGCATGGTTCTTTACGACGTGCATTACGACAACAAGCCGCTTTTCTACCGCGTTTCCCTCTCTGACATGGCCATCCCCTACTCCGACCCTCGTCACCCTTTCCATCGCAAAGCCGCCTTCGACTTGGGTGACGCCGGCGCGGGCATCATGGCCAACAACCTCAAGTTAGGCTGCGACTGTCTCGGCTCCATCTACTACATCTCCGGCGTCCTCACCGACGGCAGCGGCTCCCCCGTCAACATGCCCAACGTCATCTGCGTCCACGAGCAAGACGCCGGCATCGGCTGGAAGCACACCAACTACCGCACCAACCGAGCCGTCGTCACCCGGCAGCGGGAACTCGTCCTCCAAACCATCCTCACGGTCTCCAACTACGAATACATCCTCTCCTTCGTCTTTAACACCTCGGCCGACCTGGCCTACGAAGCCCGCGCCACCGGCATCTTGTCCACCCAACCCGTCGACCTATCATTGTCACACGCCCCGCACGCCTACGGCACCGTCGTGCACCCCGGCGTCCTAGCCGGTTACCACCAACACTTCTTCTCTCTGCGCATCGACCCAATGCTCTCCACCTCCTCCACGCCCCTCCTCTCCCCCTCCACCGGCCCGCGCAACTCCATCGTCTACGAAGAATGTCATCCCCTCCCCTTCGACCCGTCCAACCCGTCCGCCAATTCCCAAAACCCGCACGGAACAGGCTACACCCTCGCTACCACGCCCATTCTGGAGTCAGGAGGCTACGACCTCTCCCCGCAAACCGGCCGCGTCTTCAAGATCTTGTCCCCATCCTCTCACAACCCCGTCAACAACTACCCCGCGGGATATAAACTGCACATCCCCCCCATGCAACCCATCTTAGCCCACCCGTCCTCGTTCCACCACAAGCGAGCCGAGTTCGCAGACCATAGTGTGTACGTGACCAAGTACCGCGAGGGAGAACTGTACGCAGGCGGGAAGTACACGAATCAGTCGCGCGGCGGCACCGGTGTGCGCAGCTGGGCTGATCGTAAAGATAAATTGGAGGAGGGAGGGGATGACCCGGTGGTTTGGGTCCAGTTTGGGCTGCAGCATGTTCCCAGAACTGAAGATTTTCCTGTGATGCCGGTGGAGACGAGCAGGGTGGTGATGAGGCCGGCGAATTTCTTTGAGAAGAATCCGGCGTTGGATGTGGGGGAGTCAAGGCAGGAGGTTAATTGTAGTGTGGGGTTGTGTGAGAGGCAACTTGGGGGAAAGGTGGGAGCGGTGGTGGAGAAGGTGAGGGAGTTGGGGGAGAAGGTGTTGGGGGTTAACTTGGGAGGCGAGGGTAGTAAGGCGGAGGGGGAGAGCAGTGGGAAGGACGAGAAGGTTGTTGGTGGAGAGGGAGGGAAGTTGGCGCCGTGCTGTGGGGGACATGCTTAAGTTAAGGTATGTGTGGTTAAGTGATTCCTTGGGCGCTAGCGGGTTGGGACGTTAAGTTGTTGGGTTGTTCTTGTTGATGGTATCATGACTGGACCGGACGCTTCAGAATTTCAAGGTTCTCAACATACTGATGAATCGTCAGTCGACGGTGCTGAAAAAGCCTGGCAAGGTATGTATCCCCGCATAGAAATCTTTTTTTGAACAGAAAACCACGAGTTTCAGACAACGAAAGAGAAAAAAACGTGACGTGAGGTTGGATTTCTTGTATCAAGAAAGCAGAGGGCGATATCAAACCCGCCGAAGGCCCAAGCTCCAACGAGCGGTCTTTGCCTTGGGGCTATGGGGGCGCTCAGCCCTGAACGGTAGTGAGACCCAAAGCCGTAGAGGTACCACATGAGAGACGACGCCTAGGTAGTGGAGATGGGCAACACTTGTGTTCCACAAATTGTATTAGATACCTATGAATGTCCCAATCTTGTTCGAGGGTCCGCGAAGTTGAATGGCCGGCTGCGCAATCGCTGTAACGGAACCATCCCAAAGGAAAATTCTTGAAGGATTCAGCCCGAGGCAAGACCCGAAGCGAAGAGAAATCGGCAATATTGCCGGATGTGGTTCGTCTTGGGTTTTGTAAATTTGTGTTTGGGATGAGAAGTTGCGCTGACGGAAGTTGAAGGGCGCTTCAGCGAAATTGTGGACACGCAGAACACGGAACCTTTGAACGGTGCTTATCGATAAGAGCGATGCGGGTCTCACACGTGACACCCCTGATCGTGACCACGGCTTTTCACCGGTGGTTAACGTGGTTGAAAAAGACCAAAAAAATGATTAATGACACAATGTACTGGGACTTGAGAGTCCATTAGGTGACATGAATTACCATGTGGTTGTCAAGCACCGTTCATGCCCTCAAATCCCGGTTAACCTTCACCCTCCTCTTTCAGCCACTACAAGGTCAAAATGAACCAATGGCCGTCATGAACTCAAATAGATAATCGCTACGCTATGCAAACCCATGCTCCTGAAGCATACATAAGTACTCCCGAAGCCATATTCCATGTGCAGATGAGACCAGATACACCCCGACCGATCGCAGAAACCCGCGTGTAAACTGTATACAGCCCTTCTTTCAGTCTTGACTCTTGAAGATTAAATCCCTCACCTCCCAGACCTCCCAATCCCAATCCCACTATCCTTCTCCGTCAGGACTTCCGTCATGTCACTACTCCCCGGACTAACGGGTGTCAAATCGATATCCGTTGGGCTTCCGCTCCTATCCCTCCTCATGTTATTCCAATCCTCGTGGCCGCCGGGTGAGATCTCCACGCCTAGATCGACTCCCCTCGGTGGCATAGCTCCCGTCATCGCCGCCGGTGGTGGCCTCGAAATAGTAACCGGTCCATCATTAACCGTCACCACATACCCAGGAAACTGCCGTGTCTGCGGCGCAGCACGAGCCCGCGCTCTCCGTCCAGCAGCAGGAATCCGATACCTCGCCGGATCGCTCGGATCCACACCCTCCCCGTCCTGCTCCCTAACCGCACTGTCCTTCCTCCTAACCTCCCTACACGCCAATATCGACAAAACAAAATTAATCAACAACATCATCACCGTCACCACCAGCAGGGTAATCCCCAGTCTATACAATCCCCCCCTCCTGCCTCTCAGACCCCTGCCAGCCGTGTGGTACTTGGTGGCTAGCGCTTCGACGATAGGCGGCACGGCGACGGCGTCCGGTTCCAGGTCGAGATCACGGTCGGATTCCTCGTCGGCGGTGGAGACCCAGATGCCGACGTAGCCCATTGTGGCGATGCAGGCGAGGGAGATGCAGATGTGTACGCCGACGTAGGCGCCGGAGTAGAGGGTGCGGAAGCGGTCGCGGAGGCAGAGGAGGGTGGTGAGGTCGAGGAGGTGCCAGATTAGGGTGGAGATTGCCTGTGGTGGGGGGTTAGTATGGTGAGAAGAAGGGGAGGAGGTGGGAAAGGGGATGGGGAAGGAGTTGTGTTATGGGCAGGGATGAACGATGAGGATGAGGAAGGGGAGTGTTGATCATGCTAGGAGTTGAAAGTCGAAAGAGGAAAGAGATGGATATCAGGGTTGGGGTTATGAGTATGGTGCTGTGATGAGACGAACTGGTGGGTGTTGAACAACACGCACACCACCACCACCATGTCCATGTAACATAAAGGTCAAGGAGAACTTAACCGTGACGATGAACTGAAACAGGGGCAGGAAAGTAAACAAAAGACAAAAGGAGAGAAAGAAACGTACCGTAATGCCCACAAACACAAAACTAACATGCGCAAACCCTTTATCTCCATACTTCCCCACCATATAACCGACCACTCCAAGGATGGCTACCGCCAGTATTATTGACAGCACGCCCAATATCGTTCGCGCAGTCAATAACTTTCCTTTGACTGACGACGACGACGACCTTTGCCTTTCCTTGCTTCCATTCGTTGTTGTCGTCTGTGTCTGGCTGTGGTACTGTTGCTCGAACCCCTCCTCCACATCCCTACTCCCAGTCCTGTCCTGTGATATCCTGATTTCCATTTTCCTGGATATCGATGTCGTTGATGTGGTTTTGATGATATGTGAAAATGCCGGGTTGATATCCCGGGGATCGAAAGTGAATGCGTGGCGTGTGGTTGGTTAAAAGTGGCCGAAATGAAGTGGACCCCGAAGCGGTGCCGGACCGGATGAGGTAAGGAGGTCGGGACGGTGCGGCGGCGGCGGTCCCAGTAGTAACCAGGTCCAGACCCCGTCCGACGTCCGTCAATATCGACACGGGCGACCGACCGACTTTCGACGGTGCGCTGCGGGGAGGTTGTTCGGTGCTAGTCCGACTTTTTTTTTAGGTGCGATAGTGCAACTCGTTCCGACTCTTTTTGTTGTCCGATTTTCCTATGCTCAAATGCGCCGTTCCCTTAAAATGCCAATCGGATATTGGTGACAGACTCCTCCAAATAATTGAGATGTACTCGGGCCCTCTCCCCTGTTTTGCTTCGATTTCCTTGTTGCTGTGGTGCGATATCGCCTCCTTTGGTCTAAGTCCCCAATAACCCAGTGCCGAAATGCAGTGTGCGTAATGCTTGAAGTTGAGTGATTGTCGTTATGTCGTCAATGTGTGATGTTGCGCCTGTGTTGTTGTTGATGTTATGTCGTTGTTGTATTCAATCTGTGGTGCAGGATGTTTGACAGATGAAGGGATGGGATGAGATGGACAAAAGGGGGAGATCAACAATTCGCAATTCGGAAGGCGACTCAGATGACCCCAGAAATGTCAGACATGAATGGAAAGAAAGTTCAAAGAAGCGGGCGCCAGTTCGCTTTTTGAACCAGGTGCCAATATTTCTTGCCAATGCTGCCACCGACCTTTGCCATGGATTGCCATGGCTTGCCATGCCCAAAAGCCCAAGACCGCCCAAGACCCTCCCAAGAAATGGGAAAACAAACAACGACTCTCTGGACTGTTTTTCCAAGCAAACGACTCACTGTGACAAGGCGGGCAACGACCGAACAACGCCGCCGCAACGCCTGTTCCGGACAAGCTAGTAGTATCAGAGACAGCTGCCCAGGAAACGCCCGTGTTCACGCAGAACACTCCCGGGCTTCTCTTGGCTTTTTAGGTGGAAATGGCTCACCCTTGGCCCATCCTTGGCGGTGATCTTGGCGGGCTGCCAACAGTCAATCGAGCCTCCTTGGCGGTAACGGGTTGCTTCTTGGCCAAAGCCTGGGCGTGTGCTGGGCGTGTGCTGGGCAGATGATGCTCGCCCTGTTGTTTCTCCGGTTTGGGCGTTGCGATTCGTTTGAAGGATGGGATGCCGATGCCCGATGCGGTGCCTTTGAAGGAGGGGAAAGGACTCAAGGATTCAAAGGGGGATAAGATGGGTGCGATGATGTTGACCGTTGTATCGATAAGAAGTCAGAGTGCCATGTCAACGCCAAGAACTCAACTATCGTGAAAAAAAGGATAAACGGGTAACCTTGGAAGTAGCCATGGCCTTTTACCTAATTCTCTCTGGGCAACTCGTCTTCTGATATCCCATCTTGCTGACTGCTGCCCGCCGCTTCGCCAA
This sequence comes from Neurospora pannonica FGSC 7221, assembly GCA_009805235.1. Lineage (NCBI taxonomy): Eukaryota > Fungi > Ascomycota > Sordariomycetes > Sordariales > Sordariaceae > Neurospora > Neurospora pannonica. Next base: position 18,344 of record RANY01000412.1, read on the forward strand.
GTCCCTTTCTCCTTGCTTTGTCGGTTTGTGGTAACACACGGCAAACCCAAGCCCTTGGCTTCGGTGTTGGCAGTGTATCGGAATGCGACGAGGAAAAGAAAACGATAATGCCAAGAGAAAGGAAATGGCATGTCACGGCATGACAGCACATGTCCTTGGGGTTTTGAGAAAAACTCCACTTTCGGTTTGAGAACCCCGAATTGACTGACTCGGCGGCACTGGGCGGCTCTGGGCGCGCGGAAGCACGGCAACTAGGGGGCGCTAAAATAGGGGCAGTAAACATACCTCTGCGTGCCCGGTGCCGAACTTCGACTTTAAAGTTCATGATGTTGCCGGTAAAAGCGGAAAAGAGACACGGATATCTCCAGGTATAGCTACCCAAACACATGGTGGCCTCACTGATATCCAGGGCAGTCTCCGATTCCACGAGGTCCCTCACACGCTCACACAAGGCCCGATATGGGTTCCTACCAGGTAGGTACCCTTTACTCTCGTCGTCTTGCTGCCCTGCTTCATCTCCAGGCTCACATCGGAGTTGCACCATCCTCACGGCATCGCGCTTCGCTACAGGTAGTAGACTCACCGGCATAGCAACGCTCGCCATCCGTAGCTCCCGCCGCTCTTCCACACCAGCCTAGGGGCCATTTCTTAAACGCCAGCTTCTCCTCGGCCGAAAAAGTGGTTTATTCGACTATCGAAGTGGTCGAGTCGTATTGGTGCGTGAGAATGAATGGTTTCGGTCTCGAGGATGCCCCAGTTGTTGACCTAATTACCTGGTAGAGGATGGGTTTCTTCGACAATTGCAATATAACGGAAGGAAAGCGAAAAAGGTAGTCGTCGGCATCACAACTGCCACTGGATGGTATATGGCAAGCCCGGCGTCCATGGTGCCATCATGCAGAGGAGTGTTGCTTCCACCATGCCCTGTCCGCCTCCCGAGACATCAGGCTCCGGTTGCCGTTGAACTTTTGTCGGACCAGAGCCTGTCCTCATCTGAGTTCTGGATATCGTGACCACATGCCAGGCTCATCCTTTCCATCCTCTTTGAACTGCTACCAACTGGCACGCGAAAAGACACGGCTCGGAACCTGTTGACGAAAGCTGACAGTCGCAATCCCGAGATTCAACCCAATTTGAACGGTGAGCAAGAATTTGGTTGACGGTGAAATCGTTAAGTGCGATTGAGTTTTCAAGAGGAATGAGGCATCCACAAGTGAGATTCTGAAAGTGATGAAGTTGCGACAACTGAAATGCATGAAACAGAAAGAGCAGTCGAAGCTTTGGTTGCAAGAGGAGAAACTTCCGTTGCATTCCAAAAGCTGGAAACAGGAGGGGGGGGGGTTATCTTGCTAACAAAACCCAGCGTCAAACTGGCACAGGCTTGATAACCTCCTAATATTTAAACCACGGACGCACTAACCGCTTATGGTTGGCTGCAATGCCAGCGGCAGTCGCGATGCGGGCAGTGATGCAAGCGAGTGCTCAGGGCGGCAGGCAACAGTTGACGCCAATGCGGAGTTGCATTCGTCTTGTGGAATCATTCCTTTGTTGATTTGACATCTCTTGCATCCGGCAACCGACGACACTGGGCGACGACTGGTACAACTGAAATACAGTTACCCGGTCACGACAGGTTGTACGGCACAAGCATCATCTCATCATCTTTACGATTTATGCTTGATAGTTGCTTACCACCCGACCATCCCGCCGCCGTCATTCAACCCACCCCCCAACCAGGTCGTCTCTAGTGCGTAATTGTCTTTGTCATCGGACGAGAAGCCATCGACCGCATCCAACCCATTCGTTTCCCTTCCATCGAGTCCAGCTTCTTTCCGTCCAACAACAACACTTCTATCTTCGACTCAACATCATCATCCGTACCTCACCGAACGAACATTGTCAACTCGATTCCATCAATCACCCAAGCCCAGCATTACGCGACGCTGCCGATCCGCTAGCGATTCCCGCGACGTCCATCTGTCACCGCCCAGACCAGCATCGCTGTCGAGCTTACTTCGTTATCTTATCGCTCGCGCCGGCATTACGCCATCTTCAGTCCATCCTCACCATACTAAACAATTACAATCACAACTACCCACGACAATTACGTAGAGGCGCTTACGAGCACCAGCGATCGCGTTTTCTCATACCCTCGACAACATCGATACACAATGCGACGACCGTCGGATAGCTTGACCGAGCCCGCTCGGAACCTCGAAGAATCCATGGGCCCCCCATCGCCAACTACCCCCGACCCGACCACCGATCTTTCTCTCCCGCCCCCTGAGGAGCAGATAGTAAGCCAGCAGGTCGACGGCGACATTGATCCCGCTACCGTCACACCACCCCCTCACATTGCCGCCCGCCTCTTCATCCGGCCCACGAACCAGACCCGCCGCAAGCACAGTGCAGCTTCGTCACGTCGCAACAGCATCTCATCCGCCCATTCTCGCTCTTCCCACGGCTGCGGTCGCGACATCGGTCCCCAGAGCAAGTATGTCGCCCAACACTTGCGCCGCGCTTCTATCCTCGAAGACCGAAAGGCCCGACTGGCCGACCGTGCCGCCCATGCCGAGAAAGTTCGCATTCGAGCCGCCAAGGCTAAGGCTGCCGTCAAGGACATCACACAAAGCGAGGAGAGAGCCATTGCCGCCGCTATGGCTCGCGAACGCAACCTGGCCGAGATTGCCGCCGCCTGTGCCGAAGAGGTCAAGAGGGCCAAGCAGATCGCAGAGACAATGAAGGAGAAGCGCGAGCAGGAGAACAAGAAACTCAAGATGCAGATGGAGGAACGTCTTGCCGAGGCCGAAAGGAGAAGGGAAGAACTCCGTCACCGCAACGCAGCCAAAGTTAGGTGCAGGGAGCGCGGTCAGAGCCTTGTGACGAGGAAGCCCACCTTGGTCGAGGTCATGCCCGAGGTCAAGGAAGTCAAGGAGCGCGAGTCGAGTCCTATGAGGCCCGATGCTGCCGCCAGTAGGATTCAGTGGTGGTGGAAGTCCATGAGTCACAAAAGGGCCGTAGCAGAGTTCAGCGCGCTAGGCTTGACCATCGACGTCGTTAGGGAGACGTCCTTTGATACGGTTACCAGCTTGCTGTCGCAGGAGAACGTCTTGGTGGCTACCTCTCGAGTGCTTCGCATCTGTGGGCTCAACGAGGGTGCTCCTGGGTCGGTGGAAGAGATGACGGCGGTCCGCTCGTTTCTGAGCGCCTTCCTCATTCTCGGCCACCCGTCCCAGGTGCTTAGCAATAAGGAGGGTACCGGAGAACCAGAGCAGGTTGGGTCCGCCCTGGCGAAACCAATCCCTCGTGATGATCTGGCTAACCCTCAGTTGCAGGAACTCGTTGGCAAGGCTGGTGACCTACTAATTTCGTTTGAGAACATTCTAGGCCGATTGACCGCGTTTAATAACTATACTCCGCCTCCGGCCCTGTTGGAGTCGTTCCCCGAGGTGTACGCTACCTTTTACAATGCTTTCATCGCATGGAAGGCCCGTGATTCCAGCTCTCTGGTTGAGCTCATGGTGATGCAGTTCGTCGAGCTCGATGCCATTTGGGAGTCTGTCAAGGACAGCACAGATGGGTCTGTCGACCAGGTGTACAGAGAAAGCATCCGAGATAACCAGCTGCTGCTGTTGGTTCGCATCAAGAAGCTCGCCGGACCCGTCCGTGGCAAGCAACTGGTAACTGAAGCCGTCAGGGCGGCCCGCAAGGCTAGAGTCAAGAAGCCTCGCGGTGATATGAAGCCCCGTGTGGCAGAGCAGTCAGAATCAGAGACAGCCATGGGCGTGCTCGGTGACGACAGCAACCAGGGTCAACAGACACAGACTCCTACGCCTCCCTCGACTCCCGCCAGGAAGGGCGAGACCTTCAAGATCAGCGTCGTACTACCACACACCAAGAGCCTCTTGCCAGAAAACAGGGTGGTTGTGCATGAGCTGGCCATCAACAGAGACTTCCGTACCGAGCCCAGCGAATACCACGAGCAACAAGCTCATCTGCTCGCACCCCTCTTTCAAGAGATGCGGGCAACGATGCAGGCGGACAACCAGGAAGTACACTTCATGCTGCTGCTTCGGGTCGCCGATATGATTCGCGAAAAGCTCCAGCGGCTCGTCAGACCTGGCAACCCCATGCACACACTGATCGGCGAGCTTCTTGACACGGAAATGGCCCAGCGTCAGTTTTCTATGGGCAGCTTCTCCTACGAGAAACTCTTCCAAGCCATGGGGACACTTCTGCCCAAGCTCTGCGCGCCCGTTCGCGACGACGAAGTCAAGATCCTCGCCGAAGAAAAACTCGTCCAGGGCACATACGTTGACCGTCTCGAGGCTTTGAACGCCTTCATCGACGTCATGCTCAGTGACTACGCCAACTATCTGCTCCAACAAGCTGCACCGCAACTCATCGAGCAAGCACCCTCCTACGAAGCCAAGGCTTTCGCCGCCGACATCGAAGCCGGACGCTACGACCTCTCCGCTGCCAAAGCTTCCTGGCGTGGTGCCCGGGAGAAACTGATGGGCGAAGTCTCCCGCCGTGACCCTGAAGGCGTTGACATCCCTCGCTCTCGCCCGACCGCCAACAAGATCTACAACCAAATGCTCGTTGACCTATTCACCCAACCCCATCCGCTAAGCATTGACGAAATGCCCGAAATGTTGCGGCTCGATCACAAGCGCGTCGTCGAAGCAGGCCGCGTTACCAAGAGGATCATCACCACAGGTGCCATCCTCCTCCAATGCAAAAACCTGCTCAAGCGCGACGTCCGCGGGCCCTGGCGAACTGAATCCCAGCGCATTTTGGCCGTCCTCGAGCGCAGCGAATCATCCTCCGACGCCATCCCTACCGATCAAACGGTAGACGGGATCCTCACAGCTCTCGAAGCCGGCCGCTCCATGCCCGCTGCTACCAAGGTTCACCTACGTGCCTTCGTCACCAAGCTCGTCCTCTCCGCCGCTTCCATCACTGCCGAAAACCGCGAGCCTAGCGATCCCGTCCTTCGCCTACTGCTTAGCAGGTTGAGGGCCTATGTCTTGCAAAGACTGGCGGCTAGTGCGTCGGCTTCGGAGAATGTCAAGGCTACTAGTACCGCTGGAGAGAAGCTTGCGGGTTTGGGACTGGCGGAGTTTGTGGATAAGGTGAGGGATTTGGTGGAGATGCTTGGGAGGGTCGGGGAGGTGGATAGAGGGGCGCATGGAGGGTGGTGGGATCAGGTCGCGGAGGCGGTTGAGGCTGAGGCTGCTAGCACGGCATAAGGGAGGGATGGTGATGGATCTGTTGGGGGCGGCGATGATTGCGTGACGAAGAGACTTGGAAGAGGAGGAAGTGATTGCATATATACCACGGCGTTTTTGTCCTCTGTTTGGGTATCGTTTGTCTGGCCATTTGTCACGACAACAGCGATGGGTTTTCTGCTTTTTATATCTGTATAGGCGTTAAGCATTGCAATGAGCTACAAGGCACATGCAAGGGAATGGGTTCTTGTGGCATTGTATGGGATATTGGCAATTTGTTACGGTTTTGTTCGTCGATGGTCCGAAGCATTCACAGTCCCTGATCACTGAGATGATCAGGACAGGCATCTACTACCAGTATGTCTGCGTTTCGTTAACTTGGCGTCGCTGATGTGACAGCGAATGCAATGAAGAAGTATCATTCTCCTTTTTAGTCGGTGAAGTTCATCCCTTCACTGCTGTAGTTCGAGTGCATCTCTCGGGCGATGAAGAGGTACCTTGCAAGGCTGATGGGATCTCTGGAAGGCTGAGGCTGGTAAGCTTGATGGGAAGCGGCCGCTGCTCACGATAGCACACGCTGGGCTTCCTTGCTTAGACGTGTATTGGTAAGATCAACAACCAACCTTTTTGATCACGTCACAACGTCCTTGCTTCTTCTTCATCGTTTCTTCTTCTTCTCTTACGTTCCTCACATTGCTTCTGTTCCTTGCTTCTTTCACCCAAATCGAAGATGCGCGGCTTCTTCCATGGTTCTCTCAAGGTGCCGAAGAAACGGCAGAAAAAGAAATATTCTTTGTCCATGCTTTCGTTTGACCTCTGCGCACAAAATATCCCTTCGACGAAAACAACGTTCACATGCCAATGTTCCATTGCTCGAGACTACCTTTACGGCTATAATAACTCTTTGTCAGCGGTCCAACAGACTATACGTGACAGTGGCTTGTAAATTGCAGGCACGCTTGCAGTGTTGCCCGGTCATGCTTCTCAGTTTCTCAGGTCCTCAGCTCTCCTCCTGTCGTCATCAATGCGATAGGCCGGAGAGTCCCGAACATGGAGGGGCATGCGTACACCCTAGATTAAACGCCAAATAGAGTTCCCCATAGAGGTATATTGACGTCTTCCCTACAATGTTTTACCTGGGAACGTGACGAACACGTGCAGCCCGGCGGTTAAGCCGGTAAGAACTCCACGTTTCCGGCCCGAAGAGTGATCTACACTACGTGAGCAGCAAAATGAGTTGGGAACGAGACCGATGAAGGTCGAAAAAACCACATGGGGGCTGATGGCGGCGTTGGTGGCGCGCGCGCGGGAGGGTGGGCATGGATCGGATGTCATAGATCGACGAGCGGCTATCGGCATGAAGTGCGATGCAGATTTGGTCCGCCGCAGGCGCCGATGGAGTCTGGGGTTGCAATCCCCCCCCGTGTCCCACAATTTCCCATGTGCATTGCCTGCTGAAGTGACAGCTTGGCTGTAATGGTGCGTGGGTGCCTTCCATTTCGGGAGAAAGAGTCGAGGGAAAGAAGAAATATGGCGTTGCTTTTGCGAACTTTAGCGAGGATTTTTTATACGGTTGGTTGCGATCGACTGGGTGGACGGAAGTCTGGGCCGTAGTTGTTTACCCCCATGGGTCGTCACCTTTAAGGAATGTAATATCAACACAAAGCTCAGAAAAGGTAATGCCGAGGAGCTAGACGGCTGACGACGGGTCATGGAAGGCAGGTGGAGGCGGTGAGAATGTGATGGCGATGCTACTTCGTATTATTCGAAGGTTCGATACCAGACTGGGATCGCGTACCGAAGAAGTTCGGCCTTGGTGTTCCTATAAAGATGGCATGGAAGGACTTGTCTGTCGTACAGGATGGCAAGCAATTAGTTTTCGAGCTTTTAGGTTCTTGACTAAGACTCTAGCCAGGGCAAAGCATACCTCCGATCCTCCGATCCTCAACAGCCACAACGAGCACCATGGCTTCTCACTCTGAGCGTTCTTCCTCTGTCTCCTTGGACCTGCCGTCCGAGGCAGCGCCATTCAACCCATCCGCCTCCTTTGGGTCAACCGCCGAGCCCCCTTCCTCGCCTCCGATGGCCTCTTCCCCCATCATGGCCTCCTCCTCTTCCCCGATGGGGTCCTCCCCCCTCGAGCCGCCCGACCTGGAGCTCCCCACCTCCTCGGCCACCACTACCCAAGATCAACACCAACGAATCCTCATCCTCGGCGCAACCGGCAACCAAGGCCGCGGCACCGTCCACGCCCTCCTCTCCTCCAAACACCGCCCCAACTTCCACCTCGCCGCCCTAGTACGCAACCCCACCTCCGCCGCCTCCCTCTCTCTCACCTCCCACTCCATCTCCCTCCTCGTAGCCGACTACTCCTCCCCCGCCACCCTCCTCTCAGCATTCACCCACTTCCAACCAACCACCATCTTCTTCCCGCCCATTCTATCGGATGACTTCGCCCTTGACCTGTCTTACGTGCAAAACGTCGTCTCCGCCGCCCGCCAATGCAGCTCCGTAAGGTCTTTCATCGTCAGCACCGCCTTGGGAACCGATCGCCGCTCGGAGTTCAAGGGTTGGGGGAAGAACGGGGAGTGGTACCCCATGGGGTCGTACTGGCGGACCAAGGGGGAGATTGAGCGACTAGTAAAAGAGGCAGGGTTCGAGAGCTGGACGGTGATCAGGCCGGGGTGGTTCTTGCATTGTTTGATTACGCAGAGGATGGTGGGGTGGAGTTATTTGGGGTTTAGGGAGGAGGATGAGGTCAGGACGATTAGGACGGCGTGGAGGAGGAGCGCGAAGGTGGCGTGGGTGGATGCGGAGGATGTGGGGGTTGTTGTGAGGGCTGTTGTTGAAGATGCCTTGGAGGGGAAGGGGAAGAAGTTCAGGAATAGGGGGGTGGATTTGGCGGTGGAGGCTGTGACGGTGGGGGAGCTGGCGAAGAAGATGGCGAGGGTGTTGGGGGAGGAGGTGAGGGTGTTGTATGCGGAAGAGCAACAGGTTGGTGGAGAGGCATTGACGATGACTGATACGTATCCCATTGCTATCAGTCAGAGGTGGGCGAATGAGTTTGATACGACGTATGGTGTTGAGGCGACCAAGGAGTTGGGGTTGTTGGGGGAGTTGACAACGATGGATGAGTTTCTAGAGAGGAACAAGGGGTTGTTTTAATGTGTTGCATAACTGTAGGATACCTTAGCATGTGAGATACACTGGGAAGGGAGGGTGGACCAGATCTCTTGTTCCATATTCGTCATTCTATACCTGTGCACATACAAACGAGACAACAAACTTGTCGGTAACATGAGAAAAAAAACAGGGCTTAGACGACTTTTGACATCGACTCTAACATCGACTCTGACATCGACTCTGACATCGACTCTGACATCGACTCTGACATCGACTCTGAAAGCCGAGAATTGAGAGACCAAGGAGTGCAGGTACCTAAATTACCTACTGGGAATGCAAATGCTAACATTTCCAGGAAGTAAGTATTCAAATAGATGAGGGGGTAAAAAAGAAAAAAAAAAAAAAAAGGTTGCCCGAACGTGCCCGAGGACAGACTCGAACGCCGTTGCTTCTAGATAAGAGGGCAGTTACGGACTGAAGTGGCGCGCTAAACCTCTGCCGACTACGCTGTCTTACCCACGGCTGTGTGATGACTGTACCTTCCAAACACAGAACCTAAGTACCTACCGGGTAGCTATCAGACTTGGTCTTGGCTCCTCAGTATAGAAACTGATTGCTTAATGACTCCTGAATCGAGGAAGAGCCTGGTACCCTCAGACGCTACCACTCCCACAGAGCCGCCTCTAGAGCATTTCGACATACTCCCAGACATCCTGTCGGACTACATGTCGGACGACAAGAAAGGCAAGAAACACTCTTTGCCGGGTTTCATACCATGGCAGTAAGGGGTACTTTGCCTCTGGATTTCGGGAATTTGATCGACGTATACCGCCAACCCCCGGCTCCCAGCGTCGCCGCAACCGTTATCCCGACCTCCCCCATCGTCTTTGGAATAACCTTTTCCGGTGTGGCTTACGCCTGTTGGAACAAAATTGACAAAATCGAGACCATCACCAGTTGGGACTCGCATTTGCATAGCAACTGCGACGAGGAGAAGGCACCAACCGCGATTTCATGTGGCCCCAGAAATGGAGTGAAGTGAAGTTGGGATACGCCATAGAGGGAGGGAGGTGTAGAGCAGGCTCGGTGGTTCAAACTGCTTCTCTCCGCCCCCGTCCTCTTCCCAGCCGCCAGCTTACGAAGAGCACACCCTCAGTCTCACGGCCGAGCTGGCCGCCAAGCCTCCCTTTGGGCCGCAGCTTTTAAGGTTACCTTATCTTTCCGGCTCTTCTTAGTCCCTACAGGTACAGAGACCTTCCTCCAGACCGCAGCACAAAGCACGTCGCGGGCATTACCTCTAGACATCACTCAGCACGTAGTACTGTAGTAGCGACATATGAGCCTGGCGCAAGCTTGTTGATAGAGATATGCGCGGCGCCTGAGTACACCCTACCTTACTCAAACCGTCGCCTTTTCTGCCACTTTGTTTTTCTGGGTTTGCTGGTGGCTCAGGGTGCTTTACGACTACGGGATTGGCTTACAACCTTTCGGACAATTACGTTTACAAACTCACACGGCCCTTTATCAACGCCATCGACATTATGCACGCAAAGAACGGGGATCTGGATCATTGTATCGCCACGGGAACGATCACTAGTCCCATCAATCATTTGATTGTCAAGATGGCACTTTTCGCCATGAAGCACAAAAAACATCCAGTACTTCAAGAGCACCCAAGACGTCTTGCGCAAGACGAACTTGACGCCCTTGGTCCTGCCCTCGGCAGTGAGGTGCTACCCCAACGTTCAGTCGGTCATAGTGGCTGTCTGGACTGGGACAAAGGCATCCACCCCCAAGTCGGCAACAAAATGAAGGAGATTGCCGACCTCATCGCCGTCGAGGCGGTCAATCTCTACAACCAGCACAGGGGGGGCTCTATGGTCCCCCCGATCACTAGGGAAATGCCCAAGGCCGCGCAAGCCAGGACCACCTGCCCGACCATGCGGCATGGGACCGCTTGTCTACCGATATGGTGGTTGCGCCAGGTTTCCCTGGTCTGTTTTCTCGCCAGGAGCCTCCCACCATCGATCAGATCAGCGGTGCGCTCTGCCTGGCGACGGAGGTTTTCGGGTACCGGCTTGAGGGCGCCACCATTCTTGATCCGAACTTTCCTCCGCGTGAGCTTTACTCTTCATGTGCTGCACAAATGTGTGATGGCTCGCGCCGCGGTTGGGGCAGACCGGGCAAAACCACCGGCGTGATGCTTTGGCCCGGTCCCGTGTACGCTTGGCGGCCTCGAGGAATCTCTCTTTGTTCCGCTCGACCAAGAGCTGGTGCGCCATTGGGAGTCGCGGGAGTCCATCTTGGTGGTCAGGATCAGAGGTCGCAGTCGGGATTCGCAGTTGAGATCAAAGAGGGCAAACTGGTATTCGGACAAGACGGACACAAACGAGGTGGCGGAAGAATCCGAAATGGAGCTTGCGGTTAAAGATCAAAGAAGACGAAGGGCACTCGAATCAAGAACCTTCTCACGCCGCTCGCGCTCTCGGAGGTGCAGGGCCTTCAACTCGTTGTGTGTGTCGAATTCGGCTTGGGACATGTCGTGAATCCCCGTGGGCATCTCCCAGAAGGCGGTGTGAGTACACAAGTGTTCCCACGGGACGTCTGCCCGCTTCCATGGAATGATGGACTTATAAGTCGTCCATTTCGTAACGGCGACCGAGCGCTAATTGCGGATCGTGACGGGAAGAAGGATGAGCTTGCACCTCATTTCATGCGGCCGAGGACGGAGCGTAGAGGTACCAAGCAATCTTTGTTGCTGGTGTCTTATTTCATAAATGGCCGGTTCTTCTCCGGGCAATAGGTACCTTCGATGAGAAATCTCAGCGCGTCTCTTTGCCTCGCGCCGTTCGACCGTCTCGCTTGGACCTGGTAACATTACTAATCGGCTTCGGCATTTCTCCGATCCCCCAGCCAGCGGATGAATTCGACAATGTTGTAGATTGATGTCTCCCGGGCCAACTTCCGATCAGTCCTTCCGATTGGCGTCCAAGGCGGCCAACTTGGCTCGGGCCGCAGCGGG
>RANY01000413.1:0-29609 GCA_009805235.1 Neurospora pannonica FGSC 7221
GCAGGCTCGGGATGAATGGCACCGGGGGCCGCAGGCATAGGAGCAACAGGAGCATTACCTGCAACGATGACGGTCGCGCCCGGGGCGTAGGCAGGCTGAGGCTGAGCCATCATCATGGGCTGGCCTGGTCCAGGCCCAGCCTGTCCCTGGCCAGCCCATGATGATGGCTCAGCCTCAGCCTGCCTACGCCCCGGGCGCGACCGTCATCGTTGCAGGTAATGCTCCTGTTGCTCCTATGCCTGCGGCCCCCGGTGCCATTCATCCCGAGCCTGCTCTCGGTATCGGCCTCACTGCCAGTGAGATTGCCGCGAATAACGAGCAAATCGCTTATGAGAACAACATGGATGAGGCACAGGATTTTAAGCCCGCCGACGATGACCCCTCGCGCATGTACCGCTGCCGTGAGGTCGACGGAAACTGGACCCTGCGCAACAGGTTCACGATCGACAACCTTGGCGACTGCCGCTGGTACATGACCGACGATGGCGTCTTCTATGCCGTCCGCATGCAGTCCTAAGTCGATGGAGGAAAGGGGACGGGGTTTTTAGTAAGTTACCCCGCCTGTGCTCGCTTGTGGTGCTCGATCCTAATCTCTTTAGACACCATCACCATTCATCGTTGGCGAGGTTCGGCGTTTTTCGGGTTCGGTTATTGGCGCTTGGGTTTGCGTCCTTTTGCTCTCAGATTCTGGTTTTCCTTTTCATTTTGCGATCAATCGGCTCAAATGGTTTGCCTTCAGTTGGAAGCAAGAAGATGCTTGGAGTTTCCGGAGGTAACGGTCCCGGTTGGGACATAGGGTCGACATCAACTATTACCTGGTTTAGTTCTTGCTTGACATAGCAAGCAGATGGATGCGTGGAAAAAGTTTCTGGCAACTGGCAATTGCTTTTGTAGGACGTTTGATACTTAGATATCGATCCTCTACAGCAGTGCTTTAATACATATCGAGTTGCCTAGTTTGTGTGCTCGTGGAGGCATGAAGACTGTCTTTGAAAGGTTGTCGGACTGAGGTTGAATGAAAGGATGTCGTTCGAGTTTGGCTAGGAGCACCCCTTGTGATGAATGAAGATGGAGATTGTCACATGCAAGGTGGTACCTGACATTTCACGTTGCTGCACAGACAGCGAGGGTCTTCCTGTTAGTACCCTAGCTGCAACACGTTTTTACTTAACATATACGGCATGGATTTCGCAGTGAAACTGTTAGTGGGATTGCTAGGCTGCTTCCAATGCAAACATTGATGACCAGATGGAGCTCAGTGGGTACCWGTCCGGATGTGTGGAATGTCACTCCACCCCCGCATCGTCTGAATCCTTGGATGGCGCAATGTTCCACTTGAACCAATCGTTGACACTTGTGCGACCCGCCCATTCTTGGAACATCAACGACATCACCTCATTGAAGAATATCAACAACAGCATATAAAAGACACTTTGAACCATTTACACCTCAAGCTATCATACAGAATCGATCACATCATCATATATAAACTCGAACTTCACCAATCAACCACACCGCAATCAATCACCCCCGAAACAACCACCAAGATGCTCCTCATAGGCCTAACCGGCTCCATCGCCACAGGCAAATCAACCGTCTCCTCCATCCTCTCCTCCCCGCCCTATAACCTCCCCATCATCGACGCCGACCTTATCGCCCGCAAAGTCGTCGAGCCTGGCACCGCCGGCTACAACGCCATCGTCTCCTACTTCGGCCCCACCACGCCCGACCTCCTCGTTCCCTCCGGACCCGATATGCCCGAAAMMGGYCCCACAGGAAAAGGCCGCCCYCTMAACCGCCCGGCCCTMGGCCGCCGCGTSTTCGGCAACTCCCCCGAGGTGCGCAAGGACCGYGCCCGTCTGAACTCCATCGTGCATCCGGCTGTAAGAAAGGAGATGGCGCTGGCGGTGCTGAAGGCGTATGTGAAAGGATACAGAGCCGTGGTGTTGGATGTGCCGTTGTTGTTTGAGAGTCAACTGGATAAGTATTGTGGCACGGTGCTGGTGGTGGGGGTGAAGGATCCGAAAGTGCAGATGGAGAGGTTGAGGGCTAGGGATCCGCATTTGAGTGCTGAGGATGCCGAGAATCGGGTGAGGAGTCAGGGGGATGTGAGGGAGAAGGCGGAGCGGGCGCTCGAAAGGGGGGAGGGGAGGGGGTGCGTGGTTTGGAATGATGGAGACAAAAAAGAGTTGGAGAGGCAGGTGGAGGAGGTTTTCTGGAAGGGCGTGGTGGAGAAGTATAGTCCGAGGTGGTGGGGGTGGTGGTTGTGGATGTGTCCGCCGGCCGCGGTGGTGAGTGCTTTGTGGAATTATTGGGCGAATTTGGAGGTGGATAGGAGGTGGAGGGAGAAGAAGGAGGCGGAGAGGGCGAAGTTGTGAGGGAAGGGGTGATTTGTTTTGATGCCTCTGGTCTAAATGGGATTGCGAGAGGGCACGGTGATGAGATGGGGACAGTCGAGGAGGAAACGTGGATGAGAAGGGGTGAAGGGACGTCTTCTCAGTAATGATGACGAATTTGCGTTTGTTTTTTCTCCTCCTTACTTCAAGGTTTCTTTATCGTCCTGTTCCAGTCCCACCGGGCCTGTCTGTCAAAAGAGCAAATCACTCTACAGCGACGACAATGATGGAACACGGTGGATGAGTGGGATACAGACTGAAAAGGGTATGTCTTGCCCGGCGGGCGACGCGATGACCTGTTGTCTGTTTTCTCTTGTTATCAAGGTTCGGTCCCCGTCCTGTTCGAGTACCATGGAGGTTGGCCGTTTATGATGGCTATTCGCCATGCACTTGAGGTTCTGGTTTCGAACTGATTGGCCCGATGATAGGGACAGGATCAACGCAACGAGGTGAACCTGAGATGAACCAAGGCCGAGGAAGATCTATTCACCTGCCTGGCATATATCAGATCTATATCAGCCACCTTTTCGGGGCGAATCTGCGAACTGGAATATTTAACCTCGCAGACAATTTAAATCGTCCTTCACCCCCAGTCAAAATTACAATTTCTTTCCACTCCCTCACAGTCATTGATTTCTCAGAGCAGAGCACTCAATCAAGTCAATTGCGCCTTGAGCACTCTTCTCGATCATTGCCTATGCCCTTAGACAATTGCACTCTCCCTTCCTCAAGAACTCATCACTTCTTTTACGACAAAAGCCCACTTTGCAAGTATCCTCCGCCATCGACCGACATCGCCGTCGTCCGACACGTTCCAACTTCGATTGGAGCTCATAAAAACTCGCAGGTTAGTCTCTTAGCCCTTTCGAACTGCACAAATAATCCCCCTTCAGAAGGTCGCAACTGTCTATTCAAACCCCGTGCTCTAACACTCCATTGGCAGTATCTATATACCTATTCATACCATCATCCACAAACATGCCTAACGGGACCACACCCGAGGAAGAACGGCGCCGGCAGGAACGGGAGCGCCGTTATCAGAAGGCCGAGAAGGAGGCTCGGGTCGCTTGGCAGCGTGGCCTTGAGAACGAGCGAGAGGCTACTGAGGCTCTAAAGGAAGAAAAGAAGACCCACACGGGGAAGCGCAGGGTATCGTTTGATTCTTCACGAAATCAGACTCGCCTATATCGCGATCCGTCCCAAATTAGTTCTGCGTCTGCCAATTCCACCGATGCCAGCAAACCTTCCGATGAGCCCCTGCAAAGGCAACAAGATCAAGAGCACACCTATCGCCAATCCATAAGCGAGACGGAAAAACGGCGCCAGGAGGCTCACCAGGAGTGGCCAGACAAAGAATTGCAGCTAAAGGAGAAGGAAATCGCTTCTTTGCGTGCCGAGCTCGAGGCTCTCGATGCCAAAGAGGTCGAGGAGAAGAAACTTGCTCGAAAAAAGCAGGAGGACGAAGCGGCCCGGAGAAAGCACGAAACCTGGATGGAGCAGGAGCGCCGTCGTCAGAAGGCCGAGGAGGAGGCTCTCAAAGCCAAAGAGGCTGAGGAGAGTGTTCTTGCTCGTATACGGCAGGAGGGTGAAGCGGCGCGCAGGAAATATGATGAAGCTCTTTGTCAGAAGGCCGATGAGGAGGCTCTGAAGCGTGACCTCGAGAACGAGGGCCAACCCACAAGCCAGCCTAATTCTCAGAAGCCAGAGCAGGGTTCCTATGCCCCGAAGCCCTCTGCTCAACAGTACTCTCCAGTCAGACAGTATCCCTCCACCAGCAGCTCTTACTTGAAACATCATTCGCAATGGCATCACCCGCACCCTGATCAGGCTCCGTCAGCTTCTCCAGTGCCTGTCGGTCTTTCAGGCTTGCCTGCTGAATCTCTCTGTTCCGACGTGGCCCCGCCTCACCATACCCCATCAGTTTCTTCAGTACCAGTCGGCCTTTCCGGCCTGCCTGCTATATCTCTGTCTTCCGACGCGGCCCCGGAGGTCACTAGGTACAGACGAGGGCCGAGGCCGCTCTGGTCACGCAGATGCCTATGGATCGAAAGAGCAAGAACACTCACACCAAGAGCGTTTTCCTTCAGTTCCCCGGCCAAACTGGTCTACACCCCCAGTCCCTGCTTGGAAGGACCCTACACCGGAGCCACAAGCCACAAAGCAGACTTTGGTCCTACCCGCTTCACGTCCATACCATGTATCTGCCGCGGGCTTAGAAACTCCCAAGAAGCAGTGGCCACTACCGCCCACACCCGCTTCCAGCAAGATTCAGCCTCGGGTTCCAACTCCTCCGGAGAGTGAAAAGGAGAAGCTGGAGAGAGAATTGAGGGAAGAAAAGAGGAAGTACGAAGAATTGGCCAGGCGACGCGCTGAGCTGGAGAAAAAAGGGCGCGGCAATGGCGCAAGCAGCATGGCAACGTGGCAGACGGGATGCAAGTCCGTCTGGGAGGACCCAACAACGGTCACTCCTAAAAACATTGCCAATGACAGTTTCAAGCCGCCTGTTGCGGGCAACCAACATGACGCTCGCAAATCCCGCTGGGAGCGCGGCATGGAGGGTCCCATCGGCGACTCGAGTTGTCAACCGCAATGACCGAAGCATCAGCCGCATGAGGAACCGTTCGCGGTACTACGAGGCGGGGGAATACCTGAGCCCAAGCGACGATGACCGCAAGCCGAAGCTTACCAAGGCTCAGACCCGGGCCTCGGCACTCAAGCTTTCAGTACCCCTGGGCACAAACCCTCCCTACGTGCCACCGACCCCTTACTGGCACCCATCGCCCCCTCCCAGCCTTCCTCCTACGCCCCCAAAGCGCTCGAGTGATCCCGCCCCTGCTGTTGCTGGACCGTCTAAATCGTCCTCCAAAAGCGAGATCGACTACTACGGAGACATCAAGACTCCGTATCCCCCCGGGAGCTGGTGGGGAGACGAACGGGAACCTTACCGCCTCGTCCAGTGAAGAGGGATAAGGGCAAGAGGAAGGCTTACTTTTAGAAGCTGGTGGTCGAAATCTGTGAAGCGAGGATGGCATCAGATGGCTACTGCGGTTTGACAGGACCTGAGAGTATGACTTCACAGGAGGATGGATCGCACGTGGAGTATTGGTGCAAACGAATAGGTATGCAACGGTATTTCTCAGATTATTAGGGATTAAGGATGGTTTTTCTTCTAGTTTATCAAGTTACTTGCTCATTACATCAGTGGCAGCACTCCTCGCACCGCCCAGATTGTTTACGCGCACCTCTTTTTGATTTGACTTCACATACCGCAATTCCACATGTTTTGAGCGCAAATAATAGCTTGAATCCCTCGGTTTTCTTTCCCAGCCTACTAATGAGTCCATGACTGAACTTTCGTTTTGGTTTCAGCGCGATTTCTTTTCGGAAATATTTTATATTTTACGAGTGTCACGTTGGATCCCTGATGCGGGACATCCCCATCGCACCTGCTCGACGGAGTATAGCCAGCGTCCTGACAGCCACGTTTGGTCTGACAAACTTGAGCTCGTCTCTAAAAGGACGGTTGTTGCCTGACTCTCGTCAGACAAGACCTTTAGTCTCGATGACATCGGATTCAGTCATCCATCAAGTCATATCCCCGCGGCGTTTCCACACATCGGTTTTCGCAAGAATGATATATCATTCGGGTTTCGGAAACAAGCTAGAAGCAAGTATCGAAGCAAAGAAGGTAGCTACCAGATTCGAACCTTTACATCATATTTTGATACTTTGACTTGGAAAATGGCGAAACCGTTTCAAGAAGCCTGTCACGGCGCCGCCGGACCACTCCACCACTCGGACCATGTTCCCGTGCAAAAGAACACAAGTAACCGAAGCTGACAGTTCGGTCCTTCAAGGTGCTGTATATATAGTTGGGATGACAGATTCATCCGTGCACCGACCATGACAACGCCGGTGCCTAGAGTCAAAAGGCGGTGCGCGACAACAAATGGAGGGGTGCGAGGAGGTTCGCCCTTCACCAGAGTCACAACCTTGAGCTAAGGTTGACGAAGGCTCATTCACCTGTCGAGCGCACATCAGATCAACATCAGCAACCTTTAACTCAAACACTATTGAGGAAGCCCCCTTCACCTGTCGAGCGCACTTCACTTTGCGGGGCAGTATTGGAAATTCCCCAGGCCGCAGAGTATTTAAACCCTTCCCATCCCCAGCCAAAAATCCAATCTTTCCCACTCCCACAAATTTTGCACCTCAGAGCAGAAGACTCACTCAAGTCAATCGCGCCTTCGTCAAATCCTCTCGATCGACGAATCCGCCTTCAAGTCTTCAACCATACACCAACCCTCCCACCGAGTCAACACTTCTTCACGTCAGAGCGGCTCGTCAATACCCACCACCATCGATATTTCCGTCGCCCAAGGTATTTCGACTTATCAAGTTCGCTCAAGCCCATAGGTTAGTCACTTACTCCCTTCTCACATCCCTCGTTTGCCTTCGTCACGACCTGCCCTGCGGACCATATGCGCTAACATCTCGTCGGTAGTAGCTATATACCTAACAGCAAATTACTCCCTTCCTACCACCATAGCGGCTCGTGGTAGAATTTTCACCACCGAACCACCCCCATCGACAAAATGTCGCCCGCCAACATGCAGGCCGTGGGACCATTCGCCCCGAGTGTTCTCAAAGTTGGCAACAAAATAATCGACAAGTGCGAGTTGGCGAACAGAGCCATCTACAAGCTCGTGGAAGAAGACGAGCAATTGCGTGAGGCGATGGAAGGACTCAGGTTCCGAGCCGACGGCAAGGATCGTTGGCTGAAGTTACAGAGTCGCCTCAACGAGGTCGAGAAGGAGCTGAAGCAGCTGCGTGCTATGGCTGCTGCTGAGAAGAAGAAGCGCGAGGCGGAGAAGGCAGCCGCCGAACAGAAAAAGCGCGCTGCTGAGAAGGCAGCCGAGGAGAGGAAGCGCGCTGCTGAGAAGGCAGCCGCCGAAAAGAAGCGCGCTGCAGAGAAGGCCGCCGCTGAAGAAAAAAGGCGCGCTGCAGAGAAGGCCGCCGCTGAGGAAAAGCACAAACAGCAAATCCTCAAGCAAAAACATGACCAAATCAAGGCCTTGAAGGCTGGGTTGGCTACCGAACAGAAGCTCAAGGCGGAGGCAGAAGCCGCCGTGAAGAAATTCAAAGAGGAGTGGGCAGCCTCTGAGGAGAAGAAGCGACAGGCACTCATCAAGAAAGCCGATGAGGAGCTCAAGTTTCTGGAAGCTGAGCTTGCCGAGAAGAAGAGGCATGCGGACTTGCTTGCCAGTTACGAACGCGAAAGGGCCGTAGAGGAGGCTCGTAAGGAGCTGGAGGATGCGAAGAGGCGTCTCAAGCTCGAGTATGACGAATGGCGCAAGAAGAGCTATGAGGCTTGGAAAGTCCAAGATCGTGAACGCCAAAGAACCGAAGAGGAGGATCTGAGGCGCGATGCTCGGAAAGAGAAGGAGGCTTCTGATGCCAGAAAGAAGGCGGAGCGACAGACCTCATCGGCGCAGAGACCGAAGGAGGTGTCGTTTGATTCCTCCCGCAACCAAACTTACGACCACCGCCCTGCTCCGCAGAACCACCAGCGTCCCGAGCAGCACGATGTCAGGCATGCCGATAAGGGAACCCACCAGAAGAATCACCAGGCTTCTTACAGTCACTCTCGTCCTCACAACGAACAACCCAATTTCCATCCTCGGGACGCTTCTCGGCCAAAGGACCCAGTGCCGGAGCAACACCTTTCCTCTCCCCACTATTCAAAGTATCACCACGAAGGTGTACATCCTCCAACCTTCGGCGCTTCTCCACACAATCAGAAAGCTCCAGTAGGACTTTCCGGTATGCCCGCTGGATCCTCCATTGCCTCTCAATCCCCAGCCGTCGCTCCATGGGAAGAGAAGAATTGGAGTAGTCACAATTACCCAGCTGCTTATGGAGCATGGGAGCATTCGCACCGCGATGTGCCGAGCCAGAAACCTTCGGCAACTGAGAAGAAATGGTCCACGCCAGTGATTCCTACCTGGAATGGGCCTGCTCAAGAATCAAAGGACATGGACGACAAGCGCTTTTCGTCACCCCGTCATATTTCCCAATCCGAATCGCCAAAGGAGAAATGGCCATTGCCGCCCTCGCCCCCTCGCATTCCGAATGAGTGCAAAGGGTGGGACGTGCCTAACTACCAGATTCATGAGACTGAGGAGGACAAGCTTCGCCGTGAGGTCGAAGAGTACAAAAAGAAATGTGCAAAACTGGCCGCCGACTTAGAGAGGAAGGGACGTGTCACCGGCGCAGACAGCGTAGCAACCTGGCAGACCGGCATACAGTCGATTTGGGAAGATCCAACCAAGGATACCTCCAAGATCAGTCCCAGGCACACTCACAAGGACACCTCCAGCTATGCTCCTCAAGGTCACCAGAGCGAGGCCCCAAAGGCACAGGCCGCCAAATCACCCTCGAGCCGGCACAATGAGCGGGATAGCAAGAGAGAGAGCAAGGAATCAGGCTCCTCCAGAGCACCTTTCAAGCCGACAATCTCTGTACAAAATCTCCATCGTCGACAACCGAGTACCAGCAACCATTACTCTTCAAAGAGCAGACCAGAGGCTGTCGATCGCAAAACTGAGCGACCTGAAAGCAGGACAAGCACAGGAACCCGCTACTTCGAGGCCGAGGAGTATAGAGACTCAGACAACGACACTCCCAAACCCAAATTCTCCAACCGCGACACTCAATACGAATGGCGGAAAGCCTCACTGGAATCCGCCCCACCATACGTCCCCCCAACACCCCATCGACGCCCGTCCCCTCCTCCCGTGCTTCCTCCGACACCTCCCCGAGGCTCAAGGATTTCCACCCCGGCCACTCTCAGGCCGGCTCCTAAGTCAAAGACCGACTCCAGGCAGGAGATCCAGACTCCGAAGCTGACCGGCATCCCAGGCAGCTGGYGCGACGATCTCCCCGGCAAAGACTCCAGCGAGAATCGCTGGCCCGGTAACGTTTCCACACCGAGCGTCCAAAGTCCAATTGTCCCCGTTCATAAATCGAAGGATAAGTTCAAGCCGGAGCGGTACATCCCTCCGAACTATGGCCCGAAGGATGTCCCGCCTCCTGGCTCATACCTCTCCGCGGACACTCGTCACCAGCAACCGGGCTACGGCAACTCCGTACCGCCCTACTACGGCAACGTTGCCGCCATTCCGCAACCCGGCCCTACGTACCCGATTCACCACCCATTATACGCTCCCTACAACCAGGTGTACGCTGGTAACAAGCACGAGTTCCCTCCGAAGATCGATGTGGAAGCCGGACCCTCGGGGCACGGTGGGTCGTTCCCATCTTGGGCAGACCCAACAGCTGCTCAGAGCTTAGGAAGCACCCAGGCACCCCCAAGGAAAGACAAGGGAAAGGGTAAGGCCCGGTGGTGATGAGGATGAGTGGGATTCGTGCGAGAAAATTGGAGTTCAGTAATTGCATATTGAGGAGTTGTGGAGTTGGCGAAGATGATACCCAAGGAGTTTGGCTGGTTGGTTGGTTTTGATACCCCAGATACTTGAGAATATGGTTTTATGGCTTTTCAAAAGGGAATCGGAGATAAGGCTATTTGGTGGTTTTGAAGCTGAAACGTGACCATTGTCACCCAGAAGTGGCTTTAAGAGGTCATTAAAGTTCATAACCAAAGGGATTCATAGGGTTTACTAGGAAAATATTTCAACTTCAACAGAAACTTCTTATTGCTTGTGAGTTGACTCGAGGCGATGATCAAAGAAGGACAGGTAGTCATCTTGCTTCATCCCGTGCAACATCTTCCTGCGACACTGGTCGTTGATGTTGGTGCCCATTTCCTTGCTGTCACGAAACTCCTCTTGGAATGTTACGGCTAGATAGATGTTCGAGTCCGGTATAGCTGATGACCGATGACTTATTGTTTGAGCACTTCAGAGTACCCAGTGATTAACCATGGTGGCACCATTTACGGAGGTAGTAGAGCAAGCTTACCGTGCTCGTTAAATGATACTAGAAAACACACGATCATGACAGAACTATTAAAACAAGAAGAGAGTAGATAACATGCTAGTGGGATGGATGCAAGACGCTAAATTAGGAAGACCACGATGTGTCACTGTTCCGTCGACAAGGACATGGAGGCGACTACACCCCGGACTGACTGTCTCGGGTACTTTAACCCCTGACGATCTCTCATAGCCGCTTCGGGAAAGGACCACAACGGCTCGGGTGGAAAGACTCAGGCAGTCATTATGTTTCTGGCATCACTTGAGCAGCATATTGAACGTTCGTGGAGATATAAGTGAGGTGTCAATTCAACGACTAACTAGATGACGTCCATGAGAGCCCCGATAACGATACGCAGACACAGGAAAACCCATCCCTTGAGTGCGAACCATGGGACAAACATGAACCAAGACCTGACAATGAGTGGAGAAAACTGATCGCGACCCTTTCATGCATTTATCAATCTGCTTCCTGTTTTTGAATCCTCAAAACAATACAAAGAGCAAACTAGAGCACGCGCCAAGTGGCAGCGGCAGAGATATCCTTGGTGAGGGAGGTGATGATGATTTACTCATCATCCTCCTCCTCCTCCTCCTCCTCATCGGAGTCCTCCTCAGACTCGGCCTCGGCGAGCCAGGTGAGGAAGGGCTCAGCAGCCTTGCGAATCTTCTTGGAAGTAGAGCCATCGACGTACTTCTTGGAAGCCTTGCTACCCCACTTGATGATGACCTCCTCGGAGCAGAGGTCGTGGTGGTAGTAGAGCTGGAGAATCTTGACGATCTTGTCATAAGACTCCTTGCCGAGGTCGGCAAGGAGACGCTCAGTACCGCCAAGGAGGGCCTTCTCGTGACGCTCGGAGGTGATGAGCCTCTTGAGCATGGGAGCACGCTTGGGGATCTGGGCAACGATGTTCTCGTCAAAGAGACACTGAACAAGAACCTGGACGGTGCGGTGCTTGGCATCGATGCCGAGCTCCTTAGCCTTGACGTAGATCTCGACATCGTCGACGTTGTTAATGCCACCCTTGGCCTTGGCTTCATCCTCGATCCAAGTGCCGAGCTGGTCGTAGACGGTGTTTCCACCCTCCTCCTCCTCGTCTTCTTCACCATTCAGGACGAGCTTCTGCTTGAATTCGCCAGGAAGGTTCTGCTGACGGGCACGGACGGCCTCCTCACTCATGTCGACGGCCCACTCCTCCTCCTTAGGAGCCTCTCTCTTGTCCAACTGCAAGCTCTGAGCCTCGGTCTTGATCTTGCGAGTAAGCTCATCATCATCGCTAGCATATTCGATGTTCTTATCCTCGATGGCAGGAGAGGCCTGGTCAGAGCCGTTCTCGTCACCGGAACCGTCCTTATCGCCGCCGTTCTGGCGGGCCTTGCGGGCCGCCTTGCGCTCGGCCTTGTCCTTCTTGGTCTTCTTGGGGACGTTCTTGAGGATGAAGGAGGTCAACTTGAGCTGGGGCTCGACCTTGCTGCGCTGGCCACAGGCCTTGCAGTCGAGAGTGATCTTCTCGTCCTTGATCTGGACAACGGTCTCGGGGTTCTTGCACTTCTTGCAGAGGACGAACTTGGCAATGAAGCCATCGAGGAGGTCCTGGAGCTTGCTGGCCTCGTGGGAACCGTTGATGATCCAGCGGTCATCAGGAGGATCAATGTTGGTCTGAGCACCAAGCTCGAAACCGAAGTACTTGATCAGGTAGCCACCAGGACGGGCCAGGGACTGGGCAACGCTGCTGAGGTTGACAACGACGGTCTTGATACCATTACCCTTGCCTTCAATCTTGGTCTGGATACGCTCCATCTTGTAGCGGTAGAAGGGATCGGGGTTGTCCCGGCGAACGTTGATAAGAGCACCCATTTTTCCGGTATTGACGGCGAAACGGGATAGAATTTATTGGATTGTTTTGTTGGAGTTTGTTGGGAGTCTGGTAGACGGTACCTAGCGAGGGCAGACTAGTAGACTGGTCGACGATGTCGTGGAAAGCGGGGCTTCTTGTTGCACGGAGACGTGTGAGGAAGATCGAGGGGCGAGACGAGCCAAAGGGGTCAGTTATTGACGATTACTTTGAGTTGACATAGGGTAGACCGTGTGGTTATCGTAGTCGAAGGTAGGCATTAACGCTGGCAGACGACCGTGGGGATGGCGATTCAACCGTCGGTACTTTGTTGGAAGCTACAGGGTTTCCGCGATATGCGAAAATGCAGCTTGATGGGGGGAGAGTGTCGGAAGACGGCGTGCTGGTCGTGCTGATACATAAACAACGCTGTGTCGCGCAAAATGCTTATGTTGGGTCTGGTGGTGGTTGTTCTGAACCTTGGCGGTGCCGGAACAGAAAGCTGGGTGGGAGAGGATGGCTTTTGAGGCAAGCGAAATTTTTTCTCCCTCTGTGACGAGCGGGCTTCCTTTCTGGACGGAGCGGAGCGGATGGAGTCGAGTGACTTTGTGTGGGTTTCTGCTGGGATTGTGGATTCACTTCACTTCCGTGGTGCTGCGCCCAAAATCCGGGGGAGGTGGAGTTGATGGACAGATGGACAGATAGCCCGGTCGCCTTTGTGGTCTTGGTTGGATGCAAGGACGATGTCGCTGCTGATGGCGGTTGATGGGTAGAATGAAGTGAGGTTTGCAAAAAGGCAGCAAAGAGAGAGGTTTTTAAAAAGGACGAGAAAACAGTGGATGTGGATCGGTGCTGCAGAATGGATCTTAAAACCGGGCACGGGCAACAAGGCGGGCAGTCACTGGACAAGCAAGAGGATTTGTCGGCCAAAGGATTTTCGGATTTCAGTGGTGCCCTGGCCGTGTACCTGTGGTTCATGGGAGAACAAGTCCAGGGTACTTGTTCCATCTCTTTATTTGGCGGGAAATCACCGCTACAAACGGGCCATTGGCAAAGTACCCGAGACGTGTGCCCGCTCCTCAAGCCAGGCAGCACCAGCTGCCGTACTGCCTTGAACCAACTGTCATCATGCCCTATCCTGTCTTAATCGGCCAGTTGCCAGGTGGTGGTGTAGTTCGTTCTTTCACACTTTCAGCACAATGGGAGAAGGTCGTTCCTACCATTCTCCCCGCCCACTGCAGCGGGCAGCCAGCAACAGGACGCGCAATGGCGCATGTTCCGAATGGCAACTGCGGGAAGATTTTGATGCGAGTTTGCCCCTCATCCACTCGGCGTTTCCACCTCTGCTTTCGATCCTCAAGTTCCGGCCCGATGCCTCTTGCAAGCTGACTCGCCGGACGGCCAGAGTGCACCACGGACACAAAGGAGACGGAAAGGTCAAGATCCACGCAAATGGGGGTGTTCCCTGTGTCGTGCATTGTCCACACCAGAGGCTAGTTCCACTTTGGTTCATTGCACTTCCGGTAACCGAGCAGGCGGAGGCCCTTCGTGGTTGTCGGTCAACTGGAGGCCGGCCTGGATCTCCCCGGTCTCTCTCCGCCGCGTGTCTGGGTATCTCGCGACTGCAAGACAAGCCTGGTTCTCTCCTTCGGCAACTTTGGAGTTACGAGGGGGTGGAACATGGATGGCATTCAGGAAGGATCCGAAACACATCCGATATACTTTGCCAAGTGAGGGCGGCAATTTCATCTACATACACCCAACTAGACCAGTGTGACAAGCTAAACCAACCCGCACCGACATCTAGATCCAGACCCGACAAAGAGACACCCAAACAGGCAATTACTAGGTATGTACACACGTCGTTAGGTATTGTCTATGGTTATTTCAGGAACGGCATGCTCTCAGTGCTTTCCTTCAGTAGACCTCCCGACGTACACTCGCAGTATACTACAGCGGTTTTAGTACAACCGGTTTATACAACCCCTTAGACCACCATCTCCTGCCCACGAATCGGCTCAAACTTCAACAGACACTTCAACCCAGCCGGCCTCGATGATATAAGCTGGTCCGCCATCTCCATATCCTCCTCCGTCATCGTCTCATCCGGCACCGTAGTGAATCTGGAATACACCTCTTGGAGCAAGACCTTCATCTCGGCCAGTGCCAAACTGCTAACATGTCAGACACACAAACACACAAAACTAAAGGAAGCAAACCAAGAAACAACCAAGACAAAACTTACTGTTTACCAACACACCCCCTCCCCCCATTGGCAAACGCAAAGAACAACCGTTTCCTCCTCTCCGCATCCCCCTTCCCATCTTCCAACCACCTCTCCGGCCTAAACGTATCCGGATCCGGGCCCCACGCCTCTTGATCAATCCTATGCACCGAATGCGCCTGGCAACTGACCGTCGTTCCCTGCGGCAGGAAATACCCGTCGATGGTCTTGCCGCCCCTAGGCACGATTCGCGGGAGAGACATGGGAATGGCGGGGAAACATCGCAATCCTTCCATGACTACGGCGTTGAGGTAGGGGAGTTTGTCAAAGTTTGTGTCTGAGGACGGGGAAGATAACAGTTCCTCTCGCAATCTGGTTTGATATTGAAGAGATCGCGGCTGCGAAAGCTCCCACATGAGGAAGCAGAGCGCGTCGCCGGTGGTGTCGATGCCTGCTACCATGTGGTCGAGGACTTCGGCTGCGATGTCGAGTTGGTCTATCTTTGCGATTTTGCTGTCTTTTTCGTCGTCTTCATTGCTGTTGTTGTTCAACACGCTTTGGAGGCGGTTGAGAAGGGTGAAAGATGCTGTGTCCGTCTTGGCGGCGGTGTCGAGCACGGATTTATCGGCTAGAGGGGTCTCGCGCGGCTTGACGCCCCAGATGTAGAGGATCTTGGAGATTGCCTTGTGTAAGGTGGGACTGTAGTAACTTAGTTGTCGGTCTTTTTTGGTTCGAGGGGAGGTAAGTTAGCGATCTGTCTGGCTGGCCAGTTATTTGGCGTGGGTTTGTAAATTTGTGAGGAGATCATTTTGGGCACTCACTCTGCAAACTATCGTCGAACGTTACTTCGCGCATAATCTCCTCGTCTTGCTTGTTCCGGAGCGAGTCCGCCCCGTACGGATGGAACAAGTGGTGGGTTACGCAGTCGTAGGCGTATGAGTGAAGGCCTGGGTGCTGTGGTATAAGTTTTTGTGTCCAAATCTACTTGATGTGTTCATCATAGTACTCCAGAGGAGACTCACAAATCTGGGGGCATGTCAGCCATGAGTTTCCCTAGTCTCCATATCATATCGTCGAAATAAGCTTACATATAGATCGAGACTTCCGCCCAAAGACTCGACACACCTCTTGACTACCCTCTCAGCCCGTTCGATAATGCCATCGAGCGATGGTTGACGCATAACATTGCTGTTGGCATAGCGGTCCGCAAGAATTCGTTTCCGCTTCGCGTGCTTCAAGATAGAACATTAGCTTCAAAGTATACTTGACTACTCCTAGCAATCAGACTCACGTCGTCCTTATTTAGCGTAGTAAACATCGTCCTATACAGACACAACTATCAGCATGACAAACCAAACGATCTTCAGTCTTTCAACCGCAACCACCCGTATCCCTTCCTCCTCTTCCTCCTCGTCCTCGTCCTACTCCATTCCATTCCCCTCTAACCAATATACCCCCTCTTCCCCATCCGTAACCCTTTTGTAGCCCATCCCATGCTTTCCGTCTTGCTCTGACACTCATCCCGCGTCCTAAACTCGTCACCAGAAAAAGCAAAGCAGAAAGCACAATACCTACCTCCGTCCATAAACCCTAAACAAATCATACCACCGACTCTTATCAAACCCGCTTCCTCCGGAGCAATAAATCTCTTTCACCCCTTCCCTCGACGCAAAGCTCACTTCATTGGGGGCGACCCGGACCACGGGTCCGTAGCGGAGGTGCAGGGAATGGATGTACCGGGTGCGGGTGGCGCGGAGCTCGTGGTACTTGAGGACGAGGGAGGTGAGTTTTGTGTAAAGGGGACCGGGAAGGGAGGAGAGCGGGTAGGTTAGGGTGGTGTAGATGAGGGTGTGGATGGTGTGGAAGAGGAGGAGGAGGATGGGGAGGAGGGTGAGGAGGGACATGGTGAGGTTGTGGGAGGGGTGATGATAATTGGGGGCAGGGGGAGAAGGGGAGATGGCAGGGGAGTGTGATGTGGTATAGTTGGGGAATGGGAAGAAAGGGAAGTTTAAGGTGTCATTGTTTGATTCAGTGGAAAGAGATATGTCGACGTTGATGTTATCAATGGGCGATGAGGCTCTGTCCGCTACGTAGAAATGATAAAGGCTAGAGAAAGAAGAGAGGATGGGGAGATAATGATTGATAGTCATTGATAAAGAAGGTCTGACCCGTTCAAGCCAAGTGCTCCATTTACCAATCAATGAAAGACAGCAAGTGCAAAGACCCCCTCGGGCCCCTCATCTTGACAACGCCGATGCCGGGCATAAGTTCCGAATATCAATTCAATGGTCATGTATTGTTGATGGCCGATTTTAAAGTAACTCCATCATGATCCTAAACCTCCTTCCTAGCTTTCATCGACGCCATGGGTATCATCCCGCTTATTTACCGCCCATCAAACCGCTGAAGAATCCCGTCGACTTGGCCTGAGGAGGGTACTGAACGCCGTTAACCTCAACCTTGGGCTCGCAGGTGCACCACTTGTCCTCGGGGACGCCCGCGAAGACAGAGGGGACGTGGGAGCCGCAGCCACGCCACGATTGCTTAGCTGTTGGAAGTTGTTAGTAAACAGTGGTCAATTGAAACAATTTCGAACGTCGAGTGTCGACTGAATGTATATGAGTCTGGTCTTGAGAGCTCGAACAAGCGATGGCGGGGTTGATGTCACAGAGGGTGCGATAAGCAAATGCGGGGGATGATTTGGAGGAGATAATGAGGTTAATGCACTGCATGTGAAACTTTCAGAAGGGAATACGGAAACTTACAGCAGGTAGGGCAAGTCGCGCTCATACACATTTTGATAGAGGTAGATCGGGATGTTGGATTTGGGGATGGTTGACCGGAAAGAAAATGCGGTAGTTGCGGGATGGGATATTCTTAAGGTATTTTATTTAGTTGGATCCAGGATGGTCTTTCCGTCTTTACGGCCTTTTTATAGCTGTTGGAATGCCCCTTCGTATAAGGGAGTGAAGGGGTCGCCGAACTCCCAGGGCTCAACATGGGCAATAGCAACCTGAATTCCAAGACCCGCAGCGGCACTTCGGCGACCAAAACCTCATAAGATCCCGTCCCGCTACGCCGGAGAGGGCCTCGGTGATTACGGGGACCACCATCATGAAAGGGATCCGCGATTCCGCGAATCTCCATCACCATGCTTGATTCAGATTAGTCATCCATGATTCCTCGAGTAGTCCCCGAATGTGCGGATATCACCAAAGTCCCGTTTGATTCCCGACATGTTACCTGCGGCTATCGGTCACAAACTACTGGGACTCGGTGGCAGCATCGATGGCTTCTTCCTGCCAGTGCCGCTCCAGCTGCTTCAAAAAGGCATGCACCCGGTCACAAAGCCAGCCTTGCGCCAGGTCCGCCGGCTCCCCAGCCGGGCCATATTCCACTCGGTGATCTGCCTCGGGGATGAGGCCCGATAAGCTTGAGATTACATCATCCTTACAGAAGCTCTTCCACCTGTCCAGCATATCGACAACGTCAATCCACTCTGGAACGTGCTCGTCGTTCTCGGACGGCATAATAAGAGTTGGCTTGGAAACCTTGCCCCAAATCTCGGCCAGCTTTTCATCTGGTAGGTCCGACGAGAAGTAGTCATCGTCACCGCTGATATGAGATATCCATTCGTCAGCACTGTTAACCACGGAACGGAGAAAGAAAACTCACCCAAAGCTCGCCAACGAAGACCACCTATAGGCAGAAACCGGCGAGGCCCAAAACTCCTTCGGCAACCACTCTCTCGGCATGCAATCGTGCGCCGTTCCTTCGCTTATCATCTTCTTCGCAACCTTGACGCTCAAGTCCATCCTCGCCTGTCCCTTCCCGGGTGACTCCTCCTCAAAGACCGCCAGAATCGCCTCGCGATCCGACACTGGCCCCTGCAAGATGAACCCATCGACCTTCTCGAGCCCCATCCCGTCGCCGTGTGTGGCGTAGTACATGCAGTCCTGACAGCCCGTGGAGTGGCCCATCAGCACGATCCTGTCCATCTTGAATGTCTTTGTGCGCAAATACTTGACCAAAGCACTGATTTCCTTGACGTCGTTGTAGAGGCTGCCGTATCCCCAGGCCGAGAAGGCGCTGCTGAGTCGGGGTTCGTAGACCGCGTAGTCAGATTCACCAATGATAGCATCAGCTATCATTTTGACATATGGGATACCATGAGGGCCGTCACCAAGACCGCCCACAAAGATAAGCGCGTTTCTCTTGCCGCGGTTGGTCTCATACTCGTAGGCTTGGTCGAAGCGGTTGGACTCGGGGTCGTGGGATGGGTAGTTGTGGACTAGTACGCGATAGGGCGCGATGGGCGCCGGTCGAAAGGGCTCCATGGCTGTGGTGGTGACGCGGATGGCTTCGTGTCTGATGTTGGATAGAAGAGGATGAGAAAGTGGAAGATAACTTGAGAATTCTCGATGGTGTCGCGCTGCAACTGTCCGGACAATTTGATTAGCTTGCCGTTACCATGGTGACGAATATGCCGCTGTAAATAGTACGATCACCACCTGTGGTTTCCATACTGTGGAGGACGAAGTGGAGGCGTTACCGTAATTACGATCATAATTACCACCCCCATTTGCGGTTACAGCTCTGCAACTCCAAACATCGGGGCATCTCTCACCATTTCACCGAAAACACCATGACGGAATTGCAGGTAGTCGACGAGACAGTTGTCAGACTTTTGAGACGCTGCGACAATAGAGACCAACCTTTCAGCTCGAATGAAAAACATCAGGACATCGCCCTAAAGCACCTGCTTCACGATTTGAACCTTCCAAAGGGTAGAGAGGGTCACCCATCACGTCATGGTTGGGATGGTGGTCATTGCCGCTCTGGCATGGTTGCCAGTTATCGCACCTTCCCTTTGAACGAGAGGAGCAACAAGAACGAAATATGAGATAAGTCGTGGATGGAAAATCAGGTCAAGGAAGGCGTGACTCTTTTCCTGCGGCCACGGGTTCAGTCATATCCTGGGGACTGTCTCGGCTCTTTTCGACCCAATTTCACCAACTACAAAACTCGAAAAGCCTTCATCATTAATTCTGTTCCCTTTGGTCCTCCTCGTGCGCGTTGGAGCTAACGAAACAGACCTTGTCGCTGTGACACCTGTCTCGCACGTTTATCATAAACAGCAGCAACCCACCCATTATTCACATATCACTTTCTGGACAGCAGACCACAAAACGCAGAAGAAAATAATGGCATGTTTACAAAGCAGGTATTGTACTCGCAGACTTACGTTATCTCCGACACCCCCTTATGACTAAATACCCCGTGAATCTCAAGGACTCCTGTTGCCCATGACTAACAGACACCATCACAGGAACACATGTTCATGGATGATAGAATGTGTGATGCTTCGGTCTCCCCCTTGCCGCATCCCAGCCTGCCGAGCCTGTCAAGATCGTTGTGGCGTCCGCACTTCCGCGTTTCGGATTGACGCCGAGCTCTTGTGGCTCTGTCGGCGGATGTGCCGGTGATATTGGGGGCTCCGTCCCATGAGGGTCAGCTGCTGTTGTTGTGGGCGTCCCGGACCCCGACCCGGTCCCGGTTACTGTCCCATGCCTTGATACAGGACTACCGTGGTCACCTCTTCCTGCTGGTGTGACCTGCATCCAGACTCGTCCTTGGGAATCGATCTTGGTTTGGAGAGTTTGCTGGTGCTGTTCAGATACCACCGACCCCGGATTTGTCAGCTCGTGCGTTACTCCGTCCGGTCCCTGCCAGTATGTATTCCCTTCCAACTCCGCGGGCGGGCGAGGAACATTGGCCGAATAAACGCTACCCTCCTGTTGCTGTCTCTGGAAGGGGCCATCAGAATACGGACTCGTGGGTGTATATCCCGTCGTAGCCGTCATCCCAGGGCTCCAAGGCGGTACATCCAAGTGTGAGGCCACAGTACCCAACCCAGCCCCATCAGCCAGAGGCTTCTCCCTCCTGCTCTTTTGGTCTTGAACCCTTCGTTGTCGATGTCGCCTGATGAACCAACAAGCCCCGACCAGCGCCGCAACAATAGCCACCGCCCCACCAACCGCGATCCCAGCAATTGCCCCCTTCGAAAGCTGTTTCCCTCCTCCGTTCGTATCAGAACTACTTGTCGCACTCGGGACACTCCGCGTTGCAGTTCTCGCCGCGAACTTCGCTTCCCTTGTCAGCAGGATCTTCAAATCCGGATGTGCCCAGCCCTTCTCAGGTTCCCTCTTGGTCGCTCCGCCGTCCTTCCCACCTCCCACTGCCTTTACCACCACATCCGGCACAACGTACGAGGTCAAATTCGGGTTGAACAACTGCCACGGTTCCTTCTTCGCATTCTGCTCGCCTAAGTCAAGATTATGTGTGCCGAACTGGGAGGGTACATCGCAGTCGGTCGAGAGGGGGAAGCTCCCCCCTATAATCAGCATTTGGGCCTGAGAAATGACGTTGCAGGTTAGGGAGTGATGCGGGTAAGCCCCCCCTTGCTGGTTATTCTGGCTTGGATCAGAGTTGCCGGAGGGCTTGGGATAGAGCTTCAGCCACTGGAAGGAGGGAATGGTAAGGATATATACGTCGTCGTAACCAGGGTGGTTATCCGGGGGAGTGGAGGCGCCGCCATAGATGTATCTGTTGGCATCTTGTCAGTGACCAAATCCCCCAAAAAGGGGTCAAGAATGGGGGTATCAGAGAGCACACTTACATGTTGTAACTGCTCCTATCACCCGCCCACGTTGCGCCGGTGCAGAACCGTCTCCTTCTCCCCGGCACTTCCCCCGTCGCATTCTGCACATACCACTTGCTACTCAGCACATCATACAGATAGATCATCTCCATCGGCTGGCCTTCCATCGTCACATTCCCACCGCTCTTTTCATCCTCGCTCGTCTGCATCACTCCCCCAAAGTAAACCAACATCCCGCCATCCCCTATTGGGATGAACACCATCGACCCTTCCGCCCTTCCTGTCTTTCCACTCCCAATCTGATCTGGCCCCTCATTCCTCGACCACTGCCCCTCATCAAAGTCAAACTTCACCAACGCCCCCGACGCCACTCCCGTCGAATTCCCCGTACTACTGTCAGAGGTCCACCCACCAAAATAATACCCTTCTCCCCTCT
This sequence comes from Neurospora pannonica FGSC 7221, assembly GCA_009805235.1. Lineage (NCBI taxonomy): Eukaryota > Fungi > Ascomycota > Sordariomycetes > Sordariales > Sordariaceae > Neurospora > Neurospora pannonica. Next base: position 21,547 of record RANY01000413.1, read on the forward strand.
CTTCCACACTGACCCCAGCTCCGTACGACACTCCATCTATTTTCACCTGATTCGGGTTGTTCTTGGGGGCAGCCAATTCCCATCCTTCCGACACGGCATCAAAAGACCATAACGAGGGCAAGTAGTAGTTCGAAGCGGGAAGCGAAGGGGAAGGTTCGCCACCGAAGAGGTAAAGTCGCTTGTTGAGTTGGTCGGCCCAGAGGGCGGCGCCGTGGACGGAGGGGACGGAGGAGTTCTTTGGTGGAGAAGTGGACAAAAGAGGGGGCATGCCAGATTCGGTGATGGTTGAGAGGTCAAGGTAGAGGAGGGCGGTGTCTGTGAGACAGATGTCAGCCCCGAGGATATCGAGGGAGAATGCTACCAAGGTTACTTACTTGTGTAGTTCGCCGGATACTGGGAGATGGGGTTGTAGTTGATGAAACCACCGTCTATGTAGAGCTTGTTGTCAATCACGGCGGTTTGGTGGCCAAAGATTCGGCAGAAGTTCTTGATTGGGTCAAGCTGGGCGTGGGAGACGTGGATGAAGGTGAGTAATAGGAGGACCAAGAGGAGTCTCCATGACTGAGGAATGAGCGGCGATCGTGAAGGTCGTTTCGTCGTCGATGGTCTAGGCTGTCGCGACGGCGCCCCTAGGAACTGGGTAGAAGTCATATTGACAAGCGAGTGACTGATCAGCCCATTTCATGCTTTCACTCGACCACGGCGGCGGCAGGCACTCCAGCGACGTGGAGCTGAGGAGTGACCGGACAGCACTCGTCAAGGGACAGAACTGGAGATGTCAGACGGAGAAGATGGTAAAAAGCTGAGTGGCGACAAGAAACCGAACGAATGACTACTATGGACGTTTCTATCGCACAACTAACATCGAAAAAACATTGCGGTGCCAAGTTTCTGCGCCAGCGAGCGTCGGAGGAGACAACCCTAACGGTGAGCTGGCCATCACTTGTCTACTCGTCTCTCTTCAACAGAAACCTGTCCCAGGACCCAGCCTGGACTCATAGCCACCGGAAGGCGCTCCGAGAGCAACCAGTCGAAAAGCAAGACGTTAATTGAAAGGTTCAGCCCAAGTTCCGCAGCATCAGTCGTACAAGAAACTGCGTCGATACCGACCAGGCGGTTGTTGTAACCGTGATTGGCTTTTGAGACACTCAGAGCGTATAATGGTGTGTAAGACGAGAAGAGGCGCAGGGGTATTCCAGACCCGTATTCCTTCCAGTATTGGACCGAAAGCTCGATCGGCAAATGCGCGATAACTGTATTAAAACACGTGTAAGTCTCTTTCAGTTCGTACACGAGGTCGTACACCTCATCTTCACATCTCGTGGCGGACGGGACTGAAGGGAGAAAAGGAAGGGAAGCGCTTGGCTTTTCTTGCCCCGATGGATTCATGTCGTGTTCCCCCATACCGCGCGGACTTGATCCAATGATATGCTCTCTCAGCGTTCCATGTCAAACCCGACGGCTTGCAACCCCCCCGGGCCCTGATTATGTCTTTTAATCTACAGGGCTGAGGAAAGGCGGAGTGGTGGGTGAGTCAAAGCAGAAGATTTTAAGTAGTTCTACGTGGGAACCAATCCCGGGTGATGCTTAACGAGAATTGTGCGACTTGAGTATCGTATACCGTTCTTGGACGACTTCTTCGATCATAACTAGTTAACTGGTGATTATGAACTAAGGCAGTACGCTTTGGCTGACTACTGCGAAAACGCTGCTCTGACACAATACTGACAATACCGACGCTGATAACAGATACCAAATCCAGGCTTGTCCCAACAAAAATGCAAGGCCAACCCAATCCCTTCCCAAGCCTAACTCGACCCTTCTCCCGACCGCAAAGGAAGCTCATCATCATGAACAGACACCTAATTCCGATTCTTCTCTGAGGCTTCTCCTTCTTCTTCTTTTTCTTCTTCCTCAACCTGTTCAGCGCTTCCACCGTCCTCCTCATCTTCAGCTGCTGTTACTAGCTCCGGACACTCAAGAAAAAAGAGATCGGCATATTTAGTAGACCAAAAGTCCGCCGGGATCTCAAACCTCAGATCCACCATTGCCAGACGATTGGCGATGGATCTGAGAAAGACAAAGACCGTGGAGTCGTAGTAGTCGTCATCGACCTGATACCCATCCTTGGTGCATGCTGCCATGATGGCATCGTTACACTGGGAGACGAGCCAGCAGCCTTCTTCTGTGTGAAGCAGGGGAGCGATGATACGGCGGAGTTGGTGGAAGGACGATGACTGGTTTAGAGATTCTGCGAGGGAGGAGGGGGAGTAGTTGACTTCTTGGTGGATGGGGTACTGGGACTTTTCGATGCGGTGAAGTAGGAGGTGGGTGAGGCGCTGAGGGGAGGCTGAGTACGAGTCTGGTACCCCTATTTCTTGGAGGTCGGATGTCGTGAGGAATCCTAGGGTTGGTTCGTGAATGCCTGGTCCCAGTGTTGGTTGATGGCCTTGTGAGTCCGGGACTTCGGAGGCAATGCCGAGAAATGCCACCGACAGAACATCACGTTCTGTTATCCGGCGGTGATCGAATGGTCGCAACTGTGACTTCCATTTTGCTTTGGATTCAGCAACAGTTTCGGCAATGGAGATTGTGCGTCTCACGATTTGCTCCTGATCTGGGTCGAGGTGCGGCCACTGCTCTCTCTGTTCGGCTGCATCATCTGCGTTGAACGGACGAACAAAAGGATTGTCGTGGGCGTCCAGCTCCAACACCAGGTCGGAGATTTGGTAGGTTTCAAGCTCGACCGCTTTCGCAACAGCTCGCTTGTGGCCGAGATTGCTTGAGAAGTTCCTCATCCTCTTCCATTCCTCCGCAGTCCTGTGGTTGGGAAACTTGGTGATGTACTCCCATTGCTCGATCGTCCAATGGTCGGGGATCCCTCTTGCTAGCTTTTCTTCCCTTTCTTCGACAGCGATGTTCTCGGGTGTTTTCTTGGTCATTATCTTCCAATGGTCTTCCGTCAGGTCTTTGCTGCTTCTCCTTTCTTTCTTTCTACGCTCTTTGAGGTTGCCATCTGCGTCGAAGAGGATTTTTCTGAACTTGTCGAATTTGGAGTTGCTGCCAAGTCGGAGGCTTCTGAGGTAGGTACGCCCTGGTTGAGGCCTTCTCAAGTCGACTTTTCTATACTTGAGAAAGTCATTGTGAGTCTGACCAAGTCTCAAGCGCCTGAAGTAGGCTTGGCCGAACTTAGCGGATCCAAAGTCGATTTTCCGGACGAGTCTCTTCATCACGCGGTCCTTCACTGGGATCTTTTGGAAGCGAAGAAAGCTGTTGTTGTCTTGTCCGACTCTTAGGCTTCTGAAATAACGACCCACCCTCATGGCTCGATCTCTCATGAGACTAGCCTGGCCATAGCCTCTGAATTTCCCCGTGCTTCTCAACTGGCCGAATTTGCTGTGTTTGAAAGTCGGGTGGTTCATAACCCACGTATTCCAGAGGTTGATTCTCTCCTGCCTCCTTTCAGCTTCTGTCTCGGGACAGTTGACGACGGTTTCGTGATCGGTCTTAGTATGAAGCCCATCTTTGTTATCTGTAAACTTTTGTTGTTGATCTCTCCGACGAGCCCTAGTCCAGACGTAGTTTGGGTGCTTTTTTACCCAGTGCTTCCAGAAGTATCTGTTTCTCAGCTCTCTAATCTCTTTTCTGCGGACTCTTGGGCTTTCCACTTGAGGCTCATCCGGCGCAGCTTCGACCACCCGGATGTTCCCGGATTTCTGAGAATTCGGGGTGAAAAAGGAGTCACCGACATCAACCATACTCTCGGTGGTTTTCTCTTTCTTCTTCCTTTTGGGCATTATGCTGTAGGCGGCCGTCTGGACTCGCTGAAATGCCTGAGGGTGCCATCTTGGTGAGGATATTGTGAATAGCTGAAGCCGAGATGACGCAGGCCAGCAACACCTCAGATGCGGTATCATGCCTGCCGTCCACTTGAGCCTGAGACTTGGTGATCCAACATTGCCTGACAAGATACGCGACGACTGTAGGCGTTACTGGCGGCTGGGAACTGCTGTGATTGGGAGAAAACGAGGCTGGATTTTGTGTCACCACGGACAACTTGGACTGTGAAGAAACACAAGGTAAGTATTAAATGAGATTCAAGGTGTGAAGCTGGCGGCACAAGAGGGCAACAACGAGAAGGAGGGCAATCAATCATCAATCAGTCGAGTGAACCCCTCCTTCCCTCTTGACCCGGTTTCACCCTCCCGCGGTGCCTTCCATTTTCTCCTCATCGCCTCGACCGGTCTGCCCAATATTCCTTCCATATTGGTTGCGATGCCGTGTCCTGTGTAACAGGTACAAAGGTACTTCGTCGTGGAAAGTGTCGGTTCAGGTCTGGTCGAAGACGGCACGGAGAAAGAACGAGGCGGGCCGAGACGTTCAAGTTTCCTCTTGGCGCTGTCTGCAAAATCCGGGGAAGGAGCGCTAAAGTGGCCGCTAAAAGACCCTGTAATGATTAGCGCTAAACCTGAAAAATAGGCTGTCATGACCCACTTAAAGCATCACTCTATCGCATACAATCGCTGTAGAAAGGCTTGTTCAGCGTTCCACTTTCCATCCTGGCGAGCACTGGCGCTAGCGCGTCCAGACCAGGCACAACACCGCAGCTTGTTTTCTTTCCATTTCCTGTTCGTTGACACAAACCAGATTTCGCACCACAACCACGCAACACATCTCGACATCATCACCACAATACTGCAAAATGCCTCCTGCGAAGAAGAGAAAGACCGAGCCTGAGGAGAAGGCGGAGATCACCCAACAAGAGAACGATGTCGCCGAACCCACGACAGAACAAACCGTGACCGATTCCAAGGAGGAGCCATCGGCCACGGAAGCAGCGCCCGCAACAACGTCATCTTCATCACCACCAATCCCATCTACCTCGGAACCCGCGCAAACAGAAACCACAAAAACAGCTCAGTCCTCGTCAACCTCATCCGCATCCACCTCTGCTGCAGACTCTGCGGCCGCCAAAGCTCGCGAGCGTGCTGAGCGTTTCCGCGCGCTCCAAGCCCGCGCCAAGTCATCCTCGCAGCAGAATCTCAAAGAAGCCACCAAGGAATCCCAACGCCTCCAGAGCGACCCTAGCCAACTCACTGCCCTCGGCCGTCGCCACGCGATCGCCTCCCACAAGCTGCTGAAAGCCGACATTGAAGATGCCGGAGGTGACTTTGAGCGCAAGCGAGCATGGGACTGGACGGTCGAAGAATCCGAGCGGTGGGACAAGCGCATGAAAAAGAAGGAGGCACACCGCGATGACACTGCCTTCCGCGACTACAATCAGCAAGCCGAAAAGTCCTACAAGCGGCAACTGCGCAACATGGGAGGACCCGATCTGGAGAGGTACACGCGCGAGAAGTTGGCTGCGATCGAGAAGGCTGCGGCGGCTGGCACATTGGAGATCGTCGAGACAGAGGATGGCGAGATGATCGCAATTGATAAGGACGGCACCTTCTTTAGCACGGCAGACTCGACGCAGTTCGCGCAGCACAAGCCCGACAAGGCGGCTGTTGATCGATTGGTGGCCGACATGCGCAAGGCGGAGGAGGCCAGCCTTAAGAAGAGGAGGGAGCGGATGGCCAACAATGGCGACGATGCGGACGTCACCTACATCAACGAGAAGAACAAGCAGTTCAACCAGAAGCTGTCGAGGTTCTATAACAAATACACGGCGGAAATCAGGGACAGCTTCGAGAGAGGAACCATGGTTTAGTCGAGCTGTCCTCATGCGAAATGGAAACGGAGTTGGAGGAATTGATTATCGGTTTATTATGTTAAGCATCATCGTTCTAGACATTGCGAAAGTTCATCATCCTGGTATAATACAGTCCCTTTGAAGCGATCTTTGGCTCTCAAAGCATAGTTCTCCTCCAACCCTTGTTCGCCAACGTCTCCATTTCGGAGACCTCAACTGGCCCCTTGACCGCTGTGTCGTCCAGTCCTTCCACCACCGCCTCCGCAACCAGATCTGCCTTGAGAGGCTTAGTCCCCGCACTGCCTAAGAAGCTGGACAGCACTCCTCCCGTGGCCCCGTTGAAGATACTTCCCGCCATCGTCATCGCCGCCAGCGGCATCGTCACCGGCCGCGAGCTATCGAACATGAATCCCGGCCTGAAGAATACACTTCTCATCTCGGGAAACTCGCGCGCAATCACGTCCTCGGCCTCCCTTTTGGTCGAGATATACCTGCTCGGCAAGACGGGAGCTCCTCCCGCAGCCGAAATGTACCCAAAGCCCTTAACGCCCTTGTTAGCGGCCTCCTTGGCGAGCAGGATCGCGCTGTCGCGGTTCATCATCTCGTAGGTCAACTGGTTCGCGTTGGTCGGAGGACGGATCTCGTCACCGGGACGACGCTCGAGCGGGTTCGGGGTGTGACGGGGCGAGAAGGCCTTCTGGAGCCCCGCGAGAGGAGACTCCCGACCGGAGATGACGCCCTTGTAGTCGGCTTCGAGGAGGATGCCCAGAGAGTGGACGACGTAGTCAGCACCGTTCAAGAGGGCAATCCATTCGGCGGGGCGGAAGATGTCGGCGCGTTCCCAAGATACGGCGGTCGACCAGGAGGGAGCGGAGGGGGAGGCGGATACGGAAGACCACTTGGGCTGGCCGGAGCGACTGGACGGAGGAGAGGTGGTTAGTTCGACGATTTGCATAGGGGAAATGATCAGTTACAAAGGATAGTGTTTGAATCTGGTACCTAATTGATGTCACATCCCATCCTCTGTGGACAGCGGCCTGGCAGATCCTGGAACCGAGGAAACCGTTGCCTCCGGCGACGACGAGCTTCTTGGCGGCGGACGACATGGTGATGCTTGTTTGACGGTAAGCACTCAGGAGAATAGCTCAAACAAAACTAGCTGGTCAGAATTGGAAGATTTGTCTCGGGATCCTTCTCAGCTAAGAGCTCAAGCTTTCTTCCACCGGTTCTCTATCCGTAAAAGTAAACAATGGAAACCCCAGGCGATTGCATCATGGGGAGCCCCGATCCGTTATCCAGACTCGAAAAATCCTTATCGAACGATTATCTACAAGGGTTGCACTGATGTTTTTCGATAAATTCACAGGGCCAAGGGTCCGCTAAACCCCAGAGGGAAAGGGAACCTTTAACAGCTTCTCTGCCCCGCATTCAAGGCTGGAACACGCCCGACTTTTTTCTCCATCCTTCATGCAGGTACCTTGATGTTGTCACTTTTGTAATCCCGTAATCCCGTCATCATTTTGTTCGTCTTTGCGCCGTTTTTCTTTACTTCGATATCCGCTCTCATTAAGAGTTGTCTATTCAAACTCAACTGTGATATAACGACTTACGATCGCCTAGCCATATCGCTATTGCTGAAGCTTCACCAATTCGCCCACCGCGTCCCTTGAGACCACCGCGAAGCAGCGCGAATCTCGACATCCTAGACAGCATCAAATTATCCACACCCATCCCCGCCGAATACGATGGCACCACCGACGGGAAAGCGCGTCAAGGGCGTTCAGATATTCCGACCCTTCGTCTACGGAACAACAGCACGACCCTTCGACGAAAAGACAAACCCCAAACCGCCCGGCATTCCAGATGATCACACGCACTCTTGGACCGTCTTCATCAAGGGCATCGACGATGTGGACATTACGTACTGGCTTAGGCGCGTTCAGTTCAAGCTTCACGAGTCTATTCCAAACCATGTTCGAAGTAAGTCCCTACTCCCGATCCTCTTTCCCCGTTCCTCTCACATTGAGCCAACCTAACCAATCTCTTTCCCTCTCCAGTGGTAGAAGGAATCAAAGGCCAGCCCTTCCAAATACACGAGACCGGCTGGGGTGAATTCGAAATCACCATGAAGCTGTACTACGTCCCCGAATCCTCCGAGAAGCCGCAAACGCTCTACCACCACCTGCGCCTGCACCCGTTCGGCCGAACCGAAGAAGAGAAGGAAGCCATGCGGCTCAACGGCGGCGAGGTCATCTCGTGGGTGTACGAGGAACAGATCTTCAACGAGCCCTACGAGCCCTTCTACGAAATCCTCACCTCGGGCGCGCTCCCGCCCTCGGCCTCGACGCTGAAAGACGGCGGCGGCGGC
>RANY01000414.1:0-29662 GCA_009805235.1 Neurospora pannonica FGSC 7221
CTCCTGGGAGGTATGGGTGGAAGGGGCGGCGATGGCGGTGGCGGCAAAGGCCAACGCGGCGGAGTTGGAGAACTTCATCGTGAAACAAAGGAGGAGGGGCACGAACCAGAGACTGACTGCTTGAGTGTGATGATGATGAGGGGAGATGAAGAAGTTGGGAATGGCCGGATCAGAAGCGAGGAGGTGCTTTGTGGTCTTTATACTGATGAGTTCCCTTCCTCGTTCGGCATACTGTCCCGGTTGTCTGTCTTCTTGTTAACCAGGTTGAGCCATACACACTGCATCTTTCCTCTACCTAGTCGTGCCGATTTCGCCTCGCCTCCCATCCTCCTGAGAGCGGTTCGAGATGAACAATAACACAGCATGGCAATCAGGAAGGCAGGCCCGTCACACGCGAGATCTTCTCGGCCAGGAACTTCCGAGGTCGTCGCTTTGAGGAGTCCGCCTTGACCAAGCACATTCGCATGGATACGTCTCACGCAGGGTTTTGAGAGTCGCCTCAACTGCTTACAGCTCTTCAGTGGACGGAAGATGCTACGCTCTTCAGGTCTCATGCCCACTTTTGTTCATATAGCACTTTACTTTAATCTCTTGCCTTCTCAGTCGAACCATTGCTCGGGCCGAGCATGGGATTGGCGATTGGTTGCTGGGAAAGTGTGGAGAAGTTGAGTGTCTGGGGGAAGAGGAGGAAGAGGAGGCGTTTCTGGCGAAGGGAACCCAATATGGAAAGCTAGTTCGCTTCATGCATGTCTTATGGTGGGTGCGGGTGTGTAAGTCCCTTTCAGATTGCAGCCCCTTAGTCTAGGATGTCTTGAAGATCTTGCGCAATTTGTGAGGAGATCCGTCCCATGCAGTAAGACGACGGAACCTTCTTGGGATTTGCGGAGAGAAGATGGATATTGCGAGCCAGCTGAGGCTCCGTGGATTTAGAATTCTGTATTGGAGCGGCTACGACTTCGGCCTAAGGCTTCCACATCCGATCAGTTACTGGGAGGCGGAGAAGTCTTTTTGTCTTGTTAGGTACTCGACCAACATGGATAGCTCTGTGACGAACGTTCGGAGACGTTGGCTCAAGTGACTGTGACATCAGAGCTGTGACTTACCCTCACTTGAAGCACCGTGGTTCTGTCATCGGTAAATGTTTACGCTTGTTAAACAAATGCCGAACATGATGGTCTGGGGAAATGCCACCCCCGAGTAACACAACGGCTAGGAGTGGCGTTTCTCTGCTATATCCTCCAGGTTGTTCAACAGTAGTTGGTATAGAGACACTCAAGTTCCTGATGTTCTAGGCTTCCAGACGACGTGAATTGCTGTCTTTTCCTTGAGATTTAAAATGGCCACCGAAGGGTCCTCCGGATCGAATTGGTCAAATCGCCAAGCGGTAGCTGTTGGATAAATCGCATTCGATATGGATGATCCGCAATCCCATGATCTGGAGACGGGATGTGTTGCTTGCCATTCGCTGTTGGATGTAAAGTGCCGGTCATTAAGCCGCGGCTTATTAGCCGGCACAGTCGCCAGTCGTGAGGCGCGACGGAATCTACGAGTTGAAAAGCTGGGGTAAGACATGCCGCCCGGTACGTTACGTCCGAAGTGTAATACTTGCTCTCTTCCTCCCGCGCCGGTTCGGCTAAAACGACTGGACGGATCAACATTTCGTTCTCTCTTGTCAACCATTGCTTGACGCCCAATGTTCAGAACTGTTAACGAGACGGAGTGGCTGACACGGAGCGAGACCTGACTGTTGATGGTATTGTCAGATGCGAGAGACAATGGGCCGGAGAAGGAACAAGATAATGCCGCCAGTTGCATCTCTCGAACCGTTAGCAGACACATAATTCAATAGGGGCTTTATAAAGGCTTCTGAAATCTTGTCTCTTGCGTCAATGCTTTTGTGATGCCCTCGAATGACTCGAGTGGCTCTATTCCTTTTGTTTCCCTATCCCTCTCAGAAGCAAATGGCTCTATTTTACAACTAACAATGGCCGTTCAAGCAAAACCGGCCTAAAAGTGTGTACTTGGCTTTCAAAAAGCTGGTGCAAGCCTGGTGATATAGATCTTGGCGGGATGTATCGTTTATACCGCCTCATCACTCGCTGCCGCCTTACATAAATGGCGGCAGGTAAAATGGGTAGCCAGCGTTCTTGACACGGAAGATGCTCAGGAGGAAGCTGTACACAACCAGGAGAACGCCGCTCCAAGCCCAGACTGCGAYAACCTGGGACCTGGGATCGGCAATCCTGGGCACCTTGACGGCCAAGGAGATGACCGCAAAGGAGAGAATACCGTCTAATAAATCATCCAAAGTCAGCGATCCCGAAGGCAGACGGATAGGAGAGCTCACGAGAACTTACACAAAGCAGCAACAATCTGTGTCTCCAAGCCGTACTGGTTCTGAAAGCCAGCAGCGAAGTAGCTCACACCACCGCGCGGGTTGTTGGCAACATAGGGGACCTTGCGAATCTGGTTGAACATGTGGCCGCTGGTGAACAGCAGGATAGCAATCAGAGTGAAGGCGGCCCAGACATTGCGGTTCTGGATCACGGGCACGACGTACGGCCAGGCGACGTAGACGCCAGTCAAGCTACCGGTAATCATGGTGAAGCTCACAGCCCACTTGAGGTAGTCGACAGGTCGCTTGACGGGAGGATGAGGGCGGCCATCAAGGTGGCGGACAAGCCAGGAGTGCATCATTTCGGCGGGAACGGGTCCATTGGTGAAGTCATAGCGGATGGGCTCGGGGCTAGCAGCAGCGTGGGGACCGGTAGTGGGAGGGAAGAAGAAGAGGACGGGAGCAGTTTGGAGGCCGAACTGTTACTAGTTGTTAGTCCAAAACCCATTCGAGAATACACCTGGAACACATACACCCATGAAGGTCTCTCTGCCTTCACTGAAATCCAAAGAACCAAAAACAACACGAGACTCGCCAGACTTGTCGCCCTTGACCCAGCTCTTGGAGAGCAGCTCCCACTCAGGCTGGAATTCGCGGCAGAGCTGGCAGCCGTAGCGGGCATCGAGGGCTGTCAGGACAACAGCGACGCTGTAATCGCGAGGAGCGGTAGTGAGAGACTTGAAGGAGACATCGTTGAGCTTGACGGGGGCGTGTGATATCTGTTTGGCGTGGAACTCTGCGAATCGCTCCTCGGAGGACTTCTTAGCAGCAAACGATCCGGCCGCGAACAGCGACGCCGACAGGAAGGCGGGCAGCCAGCGCATCTTGTCGAGCTTTGTATTTTAACCAGAGCAAAAGACTGTTGTCGTGCGCAATTGTGACCGGCCAATTGCTTCCAATTCTCTCGATGTGGCCTCGTTGTCGTCGTCGGCGTCGTCGAGGTTGGTGATGGTGATGGTGATGGTTGTCGCTGAGGTTAAGCTTGGCGAACCCAAGTACAGCTAGCTGACGGGATACAGTGGACACAGCTCACTGGACAGCAGCACGGGCAGCTCAAAACATCGAGGTGTCCAAGGTGTCCTCAAATGACATGCGTGTCCCGGTACGTACCTCCAGGTAACCTCTCACACCTGTGGAGCTCAAGCTGCCGGCTGGCAACAGCAAGGGTGCGGCATCCATTCTTTCCCCATTCTTCAGTGGGGCCGCACCAAGGCTATCCCTCTTCCGGAACATTGTTTACTTCAAGGTTTGGCGGGCAATCTGACCGTTGTTAGGTTGCTCTCGCCCTTTTGACTTCGTCATATTTCAATACCACCCAACAACCACACCACCACCACCAACCCCGAATTCATACCAAAGCACGACAACAAAGTATACAAGTTTCCAATTACAGAACGGCGACCGTCAACATTACCTTGCGTTTGACTTTACGCATTATTTTACTGCAACAATAATTGCGCGCGTCTGCATCTCTATGCCTGCCAAACGCGTGTCGCCATGTGTAAACATGGATCCCGAACAGGTCAATTATAGCCCACCCTCGACGTCCGGTCCGCGCCCCCCCACCCTTCGTTGGCTGACAATGTGTCCCGATACAGAAATCAGAGAGGATGTTTGAGCTGGAGATGCGATACAAACAGGCTGTCCATCAGGCAGACCTGTTGGTCAGGGAGGAAGACGGGCGCCGAATGAAGCTGCGCAGCATGGTACTTCGCGATGATAACGCCACCCTAAAAGACCAGCTTGCGCACAAGGACAATCGCATCAAGGTCCTTATACAACAAGCCGATGACGCTCGCCACCTAATAGAGTCCATTCAGCAACAATGCGCCCGACAGGAGAAGGAGATCCAGGCCCAAATCCGCGAGATCGCTCACCTTAAGGTAGGGCGGTGTGCATGAATGCTAGCGCGGAAAAGTCGGACCAATGCTAACACCATGCGGTAGGAGGAAATCGCAGCATGCAGCACAGTATCACAGGATTCCGCCAAGATCCTATCCGAGAAACTTGCCCTAACACGCGAAGTCGCCGTCCTCAAGCCCGAAATCGAGCACCTCAAATCCCAATTGTCACACCAAAAAGATGTCCTCGCCGAAAAGTTGGCACTAGAACGCCAACTAAACACGCTGGAGGTCGAGCTCGCCAATGAGAAGCGCGCGGCGGAGAAGGCGGCCCAAAAGCAGGAGCGATATGCCAAGGAAGAAGAGGAACTCCGAAAACAGGTCCGCGAACTCGAAAAGGAACTCAACAAGGAGAGAAAGGCAGCACAAAAGGGTGGCGATTCCCAACAACAAGTCAAGGCCCTTCGAGAACAACTAGCGACGGCGGAAAAGAAGTTTGCTGCGGAAAAATCCAAGATGGAACAGGCGACCAAGGCTCAAGAGGAAAAGTCTACGGAGATGGAGGAAGAGGTCGAACAGCTAAGAGAAAAGCTTGCCGAGACAGAAAAGGCATTGACAGCTGAAAAGCGGGCAGCTCAACGCAAAGCGAAAAGCCAGGAGACCAAGGAATCCGTATCGGAGGACGAACTCGCGGCATTACAGGAACAGATCGACGAGTTGAAGCAGGCTCTGGCGGAGGAAAAGAAGGATAAAGAGAGGTTACGGAAAGAGAATCAGCAAGCGATCACCGAGGCCGAAGTACGACAAGCAGCGACGGACGAAAAGCTGGATAAGTTCAGGACCAAACTGCATGAGGCCAAGGAGGAACTCAAAAAGTCCAAAGCCGATCTGGAAAAGGCCCGAGAGAAGGCAGCAAAGGCGGCGCCGGTAACAACAACCACGATACCAACTAAGAAGGCGGCGGCGAAGGTTGCGGGCAAGAAGAGACGTGCGGATGAGATGTTGCTGGAGGAAACGGCCCTTGGTACACCGGGCGCAGCCGACAGACCGAAGCGTCCTCTTAAGAAGAGGGGATTCGACCCATCGGACATGGTCCAAAAGTCCACATTTTCCATCACGCCTTTCCTCAACAAGACGCTGAACCCAGATGGAACGACCAACGAGGATGTACCGGCACCGGCTGAGGGCGCGGCTGAGAGCGAAGCTGCGCCAAAGCCTACGCCCGCGCCAGCGGAGGATTCCCTTATGGAGCTTGGTGACGACTCCGTCCTGGCACATCTTCGCCCAACAGGAAATACACCAACCGAGGCAAAGGTTACTGAGCAGATAGAGAAGGCCGGCGGCGGTGCTCCAGAAGCCGAGGCAGGGGAGGAGAACAACAGCAAGCCCGAGGAAAAGGCGAAGAAGGGCCGTGGCAAGGTCAAGGCCCTGAAACCGCTCGCAGCCTCGGTAGCGTCCAAGAAGGGGCCGATCAAGGTGCCGAAGCTGAAGGTCAACAAAGTGCCACGCGCTGCGGAAGCCGTGTCAGAACAGCCAGCAGAAGAAACTGGCGAGCCTGCCCCAACAGAACCCCAACCCGAAACCAGCAAACCAGTTCCCAAGAAACCCGAACTCAAGCCCAAAACCAAGCCCTCATCAGCACCCACATCCGAAGCCGAGCAACAGCCCACCGCCTCTCAACAAGCAGCACCGCTTCAAAAGAAGAAGAAGCGCAAACTGCTCGGTAACACCAGCAAGACCACGCTCTTGGATAACGACGATGAAGGCGAGCGGGTTGACACCAGTATCCTTCCCGGAAAAGGCAAACCGACAGCCGCAGTTACAGGAAAGGTGACGGCGAAGAGGGTGGTTGCCCCTCTTGGGAAGACCATGGTGGGCAAGGTGCATATTGCTGGAGGGAGTAAGAATCCTTTTGGGAAGGTGGATAAGTTCAGCCCGCTCAAGAAGGATCGTAGGGGGGTTAATGCCAGCTTTTTGCATTGATCTGGATGGGTTAGGACCAGCCGGGTCGTTGTTGCTTTGAAGCGAAGGGATGGGGGGTGTCGTTATCGGCTTATCATGGTTTGTTGGCTATATAGTGTGCATACGGCATTTGGGATGCGAGCATTTCTGGCGTCTAGCTGGCGGTATAGGACTCGGTGTTTATGGAGTTCAGTTAATCGATGGCATCGCAAGGCATGGCATAACAAGTAAGAGTACGATTACGTGCATAGTTCAGGATTCTTTCTGTAGGGCATACACAAGGTAGGCGGTTTACGAAAGCAATTCATGATTCATGTCATCTCAAAAGAGAACAGGAAGAGTTGTGACACCGTGTATTGATTTCATTGATTCATAACCGAGGCTTCGCCATATTTCCATGGCCCCTTTTTTCATCGCCCAAACTTTTATCTAGACCACCTTGACCCCTTTTAGACAACATCACATACACACCATTCACAACACAACCCATATCCCCCCCAGATCCCCTTTCCCTTACACACCCTAATCAAACAACCCCCCCACCACCATCTCCGCCCACCTCCCTCCAACCTCCGCACAAACCTCCTTGACACTCCGTCCCCTCTCATCCCTAACCCACCTCACATCCTCCTCCGCACCCACCTCCGCCCTCCTCTCCCCCACCCCAACCCCATTAGCAACCTGCACCACCTCAGCCGGGAACACCTCCGTCGGCAATCCACTGCCCAACCAAAGCAACAACCAAAACACCTCCTCTCTTCCATTCTCCACAGCAAGATGCAACGCCGTCTTCCCCTCGTTCAACGGGTCGCGGAAGGTGAGCAGTTCGCTTGGTGTGATGGTGGTTTCTTCATCTTCTGAAGCGGCAACGTCGGTGAGTAGTTCGATTATGCCGGCAAAGTCGCCTTCAGAAGCCATGGTGTGCATAGCGCGCGCGGGGCGCGCGGAAGGGTTGGACGATAAATAAGCTTCTTCGGTTAGGGAGGGCAAGATGTCGAGGGAGGACTGCAGGCCGCCTTCGTTGTGGTATTGGGTAAGGATTTGGATGCCGGAGGAGGTGGGGAGGATGGGGTTTGTTGCGCTTATGGGCATTGCGTTGGATGAGGATGACCCCGAAGAAGTGTTGGTAGGGAGGTAGGTGTTGCAAGAGGGGCAGCGGAGGGAGAGGGCCACGGAAGAGGAGAGGTCCATTAGGCATTGCCAGTGGTAGTGGCAGTTGCAGGGGAGGAGGAGGTCGTCGGGGACTTGTTGAGGCTGGCCTGAAGGGTGGGAGGAGGAGGAGGAGGGGCCGCCATCATCCATGGAGTCATCCTCGGCGTCGGAGTCCTGGTCTAGGTCGTAGTCGGGGTCGACTTCGAGGTAGAGAGGCTCTGAGCAGGCTTTGCAGAGGGACATTTTGGTGGTGTGGGTGTGTTTGATATCTGGTTGGGGGTTAGTTGAGTGATCAGGCAGAGTGAGTGTGAGATGAGGTATGGTGACTTACCTGGTGAGAAAAGGTAGGTACCTAGTGAGTGACTTTGTGATCCTCACTTGGTTGAAACAACGCGCGTTTAGAGGCGTCGTAATCTCAGGTTAGAAATTCTCGTAGAAACCCAGTGATTTGCTGAAAAAGTTTCGGGTTGTTGTGGCTTAGACAGACGTGAGGTTATCCCGAAGATGGGAATGGAAGAAAAGGGAAGTAAAATTCTCTACGGGCTGTTAGTGAGGTACAGGGTCCAGGTGTTCAGGGGTCGCAGATGTCCACCCAGTTATCCGCAGAACCGAGGCATCATTGTGAGTTTAGCACATGTCCAGGCTTAACAGATCTCCCAACCCAAACGGAAGCCTGGCGGTGTTTCAGGGTTCCCATGCAAGTGGAAAAAGTCACCAGGGTTATCGCTGGGCTGGCTGCCTGAAGCATGGCTGATTGGGCCGCGAGGGCGTTACGCAGCTCCCTTTCTGGCAGAAAGCTGGGCGATTACATCAGACTGCTTCTGGGACCTGCTGTTAGTGCTTGTCTCAATTGCGATGGCGTCCCCGCCCCCGCCAGCCGTACCTTGACGCCTGTAGCGGCCATGCTCTTTTGAGCTTCGCTTCTTCGGCCGACGACGCATGGAACGGGAGGAGGAACAAGGCACTTCATTGATCGTTAACAGCAAGAACTCCAGCTGGCCCAGACATTCATACAAATAACATCCACTCCCCTTTCCGCCAGACCATCCTGTCATCACCAGCACCGCCTACACTACACCCATTAGGAAAATAATCTAATACCGACGACCGCATTGGGCGTCTTCATTACTTTTGTTAATAGAGGGATTCTCTCTTTCCACGGTTCCCGCCGGATAACTCTGCGAAGCATAGTCACGCCATTTATCACACTAGAGGACTGATTCCCGACCGACCCCTTTTCAACATCACCATCCGCAATCATGAATGTCCTCAAGATCCAGAGGTAAGAACACGAAGACGAGCCTCCAAAAGTTACAGACGACATGCGCAACAGCAGAACACAGCTAATGGAACTAGGAAATTCCCTCAACTACAACAGAGTGACATCTTCGGGTTGGCCGATGCCTTCCGCAAGCTCGACGTAGACGATAAGGGGTACATTGACGAGACCACCGCCATCAAGGCCACCCAGGCCAGCGAGCGCCAGCCCTACGATGCCGTCCGCGCAGCCCTCAAAGAAGTCGGTCTCGATGCCTCGCGCCGTGTAGAACTCGAAGATTACGTTGGGGTAAGTCCAAGCCTTCCTCCAAGCTCCCCCGCAATAGTCGAGAGGGGTCACATCACACAGTCGCATCACGCACAATACCGTCCATCAAAAGATCTAGCTGACAATCTCGACTCTGTAGCTCGTCGCCAAGCTCCGCGAAGGTCCCGGCAGCGCCGCCGCTGCTCCGTCGACCCCCGCTTCCGTCATCGCTCAGCGGACGGGAGGCGCTACTCCTAGCCACGCATCGAAGCCATCTATCGGTGGCAGCGGCAAGATCTTCGTCCAAGGCTCGAACGCTAACATCACCCACACCATCAACGAAGATGAACGTACCGAATTCACGCGCCACATCAACGCTGTCCTTGCGGGCGACCGCGACATCGGCAACCGCCTGCCCTTCCCGACCGACACCTTCGAGATGTTCGACGAGTGCAAGGATGGTTTGGTTTTGGCCAAGCTCATCAACGACAGCGTTCCCGACACCATCGATGAGCGTGTACTAAACATGCCCGGCAAGAAGACCAAGAACCTCAACGCGTTCCAGATGACAGAAAACAACAACATTGTTATTGAGTCGGCAAAGGGTATTGGCTGCTCGGTCGTCAACATTGGTAGCTCTGATATCATTGAGGTCAGGGAGCATCTTATCCTGGGTCTTATTTGGCAGATCATCCGCAGGGGCTTGCTCAGCAAGATCGATATCAAGCTCCACCCCGAGCTCTACCGCCTTCTCGAGGAGGACGAGACCCTCGAGCAGTTCCTCAGACTCCCTCCCGAGCAGATTCTCCTCCGCTGGTTCAACTACCACCTCAAGGCCGCCAACTGGCCCAGGAGGGTAGCCAACTTCTCGTCTGACGTCAAGGATGCTGAGAACTACACTGTCCTCCTCGCCCAGATCGGTGCTGAGTACGGCTGCACGCGGGCGCCTCTGCAGACGCGCGACCTCCATCAGCGGGCTGAGGAGGTTCTTCAGAACGCCGACAAGCTTGGTTGCCGCAAGTTCCTTTCTCCCTCTTCCCTCGTCGCCGGTAACCCCAAGCTCAACCTCGCTTTCGTTGCCAACCTCTTCAACACACATCCTGCGCTCGACCCCATTACTGATGAGGAGAAGCTCGAGGTCGAGGACTTTGATGCTGAAGGCGAGCGTGAGGCCCGTGTGTTCACCCTGTGGCTCAACAGCTTGGACGTTCAGCCCGCCGTTCAGTCCWTCTTCGACGACCTCCGCGATGGCACCGTTCTCCTACAAGCATATGACAAGGTTATTAAGGGTTCTGTCAACTGGCGCCACGTCAACAAGGCTCCCGCGCATGGCGGTGAGATGCTGCGCTTCAAGGCCGTCGAGAACACCAACTACGCGATCGAACTGGGTAAGCAGAACGGCTTCTCCCTGGTCGGTATTCAGGGTGCCGATATCACTGATGGTCAGCGCACCTTGACCCTGGGTCTCGTCTGGCAGCTGATGCGCAAGGACATCACCCTTACCCTGCACGGTCTGGCCCAGCGCCTCGGCAAGCGCGAGATCACGGATGCGGAGATGGTCAGATGGGCCAACGAGATGAGCCGCAAGGGCGGCCGCAACTCGAGCATCCGCTCGTTCAAGGACCCTGCCATTGGCTCGGGCGTCTTCCTGTTGGATGTGCTTAACGGCATGAAGAGCAGCTATGTCGATTACGACTTGGTTACTCCCGGCAAGA
The DNA here is from genome assembly GCA_009805235.1 of Neurospora pannonica FGSC 7221. Lineage (NCBI taxonomy): Eukaryota > Fungi > Ascomycota > Sordariomycetes > Sordariales > Sordariaceae > Neurospora > Neurospora pannonica. The sequence continues at coordinate 10,591 of RANY01000414.1, forward strand.
CTGATGATGATGCTTACCTCAATGCCAAACTCAGTATCAGCATTGCCAGAAAGATGGGTGCCACCATCTGGCTGGTGCCAGAGGATATCTGCCAGGTGCGCAGCCGCTTGGTCACGACCTTTATCGGTAAGTTTCTTCCCTTGATCCTTGGGTTTCGGTTTGGGCGGCCGGACTAACACATGCGCTAGGTTCGTTGATGGCTACTTATGAGAAGATGCAGTAAATAATTTAACGGGGAATGATGAAGTGGTCTTACCTGAGATAACGGGGGATGAATATAAAGATACAGCCTTGACAGGGTGATGGATTAAAAAGTTGAACAGGCGAGTTGCCTTTTACGAATGTTTATTTTCTCCTGGAGCCAACGCCTCACTTTTGCAAATGATTTGAATACTGTGTACTGATCCGCTTGCCGCGGGTCATCCAGGTATGTCTCTGAGAGTCAAGTATGGCCAGCGTAGAAAGCAGGCTCGAACATCGACATTGTCGATAACCCGGCAGTCCATCAACAACAATCAGTCAATCAGATCAAAGAAGTCACGATACTCGACATCACAAAAAAGTTCAACTGCCGCCATACAAATCCGAACCGTCAGCTGTCTCCTACGTTACACAACCTCCAAAACCCAAGCCAATAAAGCCTGACTAAGTGAGGCGCGGTGGCAACTTCAGCCCTATAGTATTGACTTGGAGACATCTCCGGTTCATCCGACATCCAGGGCCCTGCATATGTCATTTCCTCCACTTCCCTCTCCCCCATGGTACTCCACAGACCCCATTCGCGAGCTTCCATGCACCGAACGAGCGGGACTTTGCCTGAATCATTGACGGCGTCATAGCGTCTTGGATATTCAAACTAGAAAAATCCCTAATAACAGCTGCTTTGTTCAAAGGAATTTGAACATCAACAGCCATTCAGTAACTGTAGTTTTCGCTTTGTTCCGTTTTGGTTAAATAACACGGAAGCAACCAAGCAGAAGGAGGGGTGGATGGACGGATGGATAGATGGATGGTAAGCTCAATCACATCGGCATTTCGCAACTCGGCCCTCGAGGGCTGGAGAAGCGAGGACGAAGTTTTAAATCTAGACTTTCATTCAATCAGGAGATCTTCCTTTTTCTTTATAGGTACGCTCCGACATTTCCCTTTTTCCAAGACAAAACCAAGTGACGTCTGTGTCCATCGTCGGTCTCATTTCCCCTCCGATCATCAACGAAGCCCGGACTTTCCGCATCTTTGCCGTCGCCCGTCTCCGTTCTCATCATTGCGCCGCACCGCGCCGCAAAAGCCAAAAGTGCCTACCCATCACTCACATACCATACCATCCAATACCTGTTCATCTCTTCTTTGACAAAAAGTCCGTCGATCCCATCCCGTTCGTCCCGCAACTGATCCCGAGCCGGGACCCAGAGGCGTCGGCCGCTTGTGTAAGAAAAGGATCCATCCGCTTGATCCGGAGTTGGACGGGACTGGTGATTGGGCAAATCTTGTTTTCGTCCTCTTTTTTGAATGCGATTGACTTCTGTCTATCCCAAACGAAAGGGTCGCTCTCTTCATCTCTTATAAGAGAAGTATTTTGGCTGAGCTTACCTTGCTCGCCTCTCCTTTTTACTATTTCCTTGAAAGGTCCAAGAAGGATATATCACACCTGAATGCATATACCAACCGACGACCGAACGGCATATCCACACCACCGCTTGAGACATACAGGCGTGCTATCACCGAGATTAGGATTGCCCTGCAAGAAACATATGGACATCACGCGGCTATCCGTGCGACTTTCGATCCGCTGGAGATCCACAATTCGAAGGGTCATCTTGTTCCTTTACAAGTTGCCTATACCCGAGCCTTTTCTGAAGGAGGAAATCTTTTACCGATACTTCTAAATCAACTTCATCATATCTGGCCCTCGAAAACAGTCACGAAAGCAACTGACGGCGAGAGGCGATAACTCTGGAACAACATAACCCACGCCAGTTCCCCAAAACCGATGGAAACCATGGAATTCATATCCAGTTACCCGGCGCCAGCGTCAGTCCCAACACCAAACGGCCACCTCAAAGCACGAACAAAACGCCCATCTATCAAGCCATCATCATTATCAGCTTTATCATCAAACGACCTCTTTACCAAGACCACCAACGGCAACCCTGAAAACATGCTGGTCGAGCGGCCCTTCTTCTTCCTGCCAACGCCAGATCAGAGTCCCAACTTATCTCAAGAAGAGGAGAGCAATGGCGATGGAGAAGTTTCACCATTAGACAGTGGCAGCCGGACTGGAACGCCCAACAAGCTATCAACAGCAACAGAAGTAGCAGAAGGGAACGGTTATGAGTCAAGATCATCATCCGGAACGGGAAGTCCAGCAATAGAAGACTACGACGACCTTACCATTTCTCCCGGCGCGATGGTCCAGCGGGATGAGAACGGAGAGGTGAATGAGAGAAGTTCAACAACCGCGGGGCAAGAACCGGCGACGGCGTTTTCGCTTACCGTGACGATGGATACGCGACCGTTGTCTGGTAGTGATGAGGACGCTGTTGTCTCAGCAGAGGGGAAGGGGAAGGAAAGCAGCCGGGGAACGTTGAGAGCAGTACGACCTACCATCCACGTCGGAACCACGACCCCCTCAACAACAGACATCCACAACTCGCTTTTGACAGCTATTGAAAAGCAATGCCAGAGGATAGAGGGGATGTCCTCCTCCGAGTCTTCTTCCTCTCCCACCACGTCCCTACACCACTTAGCAGCAGCAACAGCAACGGAATCGATCGACCATGCCGGTAAACCAACCAAACGAACAAAAAGAAGAGGCAAATTCTCCGACCTAGTCTTCACCCGCAACTTCTCCACCTTCGACCGACAAAACGCCCTGGCAGCCTCCTCGCCCTTCCACGGCTTTTTTACTCTTTTCTGGCTCGGTATCTCGCTCTTCGTCATCAAGATCGGCGCCGAGAACTGGCGGCTGCACGGAAACCCGCTGGGGCGGAACGAGATTTTACGGATTATGTTCCATCGGGACTTGGTGGTCTTGCTGGTTGCGGACGGGGTCATGTGTTTCTCCACTGGCATTTCCTGGGTCTTGCAGCGTCATCTTGTGCGTCGGGGTGTGGTCGACTGGGATAAGGAAGGGTGGGTGTTGCAGAATATCTGGCAGTGCTTGTTCGTGGCTGGTGTTGTGGGTTTCCCACTGGTAAGGGACTGGCCGTGGACGCATACCGTTTTTTTCGTGATGCATGGTATGGTGATGCTGATGAAGATGCATTCGTACGCGTTTTATACCGGGTATTTGGCGTCGGTGTGGGAGAAGCGGCAGCTGTTGCTGGGCAAGCTGAAGGAGCTTGAGCATGTGGAGGTGGTGATCAAGCATGACCCCAACAGGAGCTGGACGGAGCCGTTCCCGCTGCTGCCGAGAGACTTGTCGACGGAGCATCTGTCGAGAGTGCCGTCTGCGCAGGAGTATAAGGAGAGGAGAAGGATGTCGATTGCTGCGCAGCAAGGGGCTGATAGTCAGGAAGAGGATGATGTGGATAAGATCGTTGCGGCGATTGGCTCGCGCGAGCCGTTGAATGAGGAGCAGGTCCATGTTTTTGAGAGGGCGCTGAAGTGGGAGGTGGACGCCATGACGGATGAGCTCAGGGGCAAGGCGACGGACGACAAGAGGGTGTATCCGAATAACCTTACGCTGGCCAACCATTACGAGTTCATCGTGCTGCCGACGCTGGTGTACGAGCTCGAGTATCCGCGGTCCGAGTCCATCAACTGGTACTATGCTGCCGAGAAGATGGTGGCCTGTTTCGGAGTCATTTTCGTCATGATCATGATCTCGCAAGCCTTCATCTACCCCGTGGTCATGGAGACTGTCAGGATGAAGGAGGTCGGGATGCCGTTGAACGAGCGGTTCCGGTATTTCCCTTGGATGCTGGCCGACTTGATCTTCCCCTTCATGATGGAGTATCTGTTGTCGTGGTATCTCATCTGGGAGACGATCCTCAACTTTGTTGCGGAGCTGACCAAGTTCGCCGACCGGAGCTTCTATGATGCCTGGTGGAACTGCGTGTCGTGGGACCAGTTCGCGAGAGACTGGAACCGACCGGTGCATAACTTCTTGTTGAGGCATGTGTACCACAGCTCCATCTCGGCCATGAAGGTCGACAAGCACACGGCCACACTCATCACCTTTTTCTTGTCGGCATGTGTTCATGAGCTGGTCATGTGGTGCATCTTTAAGAAGCTGAGAGGCTATTTGCTTTTCCTCCAAATGTTCCAGTTGCCGGTAAGTTTGAATATTCCTACGCGTTGACCGACAGCATGCTAACGTTTTCTGGACAGCTGGTGAGCATGAGCAGGACAAAGTGGATGCGGAATAGGAAGACATTGGGGAATGTTTTCTTTTGGCTGGGCATCTTTACAGGCCCGAGTATCCTTTGTAGCTTGTATTTGATTCTGTAATTTGTAGGACTGGGGAATATCTGGCGGCGTGGCATAGTTGACAGATGCACTTGGACTAAGTTGGATATCTGCGTATAGGTGATAAAACTGGTATTCGAGAGTTCTATTCATATTTCCTGGTGAATGATGTTTGTACTGTGGTTGTAACCTTGTTGGTGTTGGTGTTGTTGACGGCAGTGACTGGGGGATTGGAGATCAATAATAGGGAGAGACGGGAGCCGAGACGGGAGACGGGAAGGCATGTGGAAATATTGGACCCTTGCCGCCCTGAGCAAATTGTTAGTGTCAAGGCTGTTGGTGCGTACTGTAGCGACACGGCTGCCAATCACACGGGCGATACACCAATCATACGTCATTTCGAGGTGGGTCCATCGCCTTACCGCCTTCTGCGTTACCTGCCTCGAGCCTGCCATGCCTGGGCCCCAGCGTTCCCGGGCGACGAGTGAAGGCGTTTTCAGCGGTCGAGAGCGGGGGCCTGCAGTGGCCGGGCCCGACGATTCGACCAGAAACGGAACATTTTCCACTGTGCTCCAGCGACATCGAAATTTCCAACTCCATTTTCAGGTTGCGAGGTTCCCCTTCCGCTTCCCGCTGCTTCGCTTCCCTTCCTGTTCTCAATCAGTTCTCCCCTTCACCTCCCCAACGGTGTGTCCCGTCTCCTCTTTCCATTCACCACCACCCATCTCCCAGCTCCTGTCCCTCCCCCCATCCCACTTCCATTGCTGCTTATCCATTCGTCGCCCTTTTCCATTTGTAACTCTACCTTACCTTATATCCGCGCAGTCGGTCTCTCCCTTGCCCGAGAGCAGCACACTCATCTAGCATTTACTCTTAGGCCTGCCATCTGTCATCATCGACCGCGACCGCGAATCGCGCACGGCAAATCGATTCTCACCATGTCTCGCAACGGCACCACTCTCTACGTGACCGGGTTCAGCCACGGCACCCGCGCACGCGACCTTGCCTACGAGTTCGAGCGGTACGTTATCTAGAAAGCAATCACTACAACGGCGATGACTCGATCACCACCTTCGAGTACGGTTCCTGTCCTCGATCCGCCCTCGCCCTCGCCCTCCCCATCCCGCCCCGTCCTCTCCTCCATCTCTCCCGCTCCCGTCGTCGAACCCCCCTCCGAACCCTCTCCGTCTCCGTCTTCGCCCTTCTTGCGACAGTCTCCTATCTCCTGTCCGTCTCTCCCGCCGCTCTTCGCTATGTCTACTGCGCTTCATGATCCGCTCGAGGTAACCTCGTTGTCATTTCAACGCCCACGCCCTCGAACCATCCCCTTCTCTCACCGAGCGGTCGGCGCCTACACGTACCCTTTCCCCCACGTCGGGCGAGTCGCCCGTCGATCTTGGCGGAATTTCTCGAGCTCGATCGCGCGCCTCTGCGAAACGGCATCACCATCTCTACGGAACGAATCATTTTACGTTGGTCTCGAGTACTGACGCATATCATAGCTACGGTCGTCTTGTGCGCTGCGATATTCCTGCTCCTCGCAGTGCCAGCAGCAGACTGTATGTTACCACTACTTATCCCTCTCCAGTGATGGAACCGAGTTGGAGCTAACGGCAAGCTTCAAAGTTTCGCTTTCGTTGAGTACGAGGACCGTCGGGATGCCGACGACGCGTACCATGATATGCACAACAAGCGCATTGGCCGCGACGATATTCTGAAGATCGAGGTCAGTCCACCTCTTCCTGCCACGACAGACCCAAGCTCATAATAGGCTGGCTGCTAACTCCAACTATAGTGGGCTCGCACTCCCCCGTCCGCTTCTTGGCGCTTCGACCGCAGTGACCGTGAGCGTGGTCCTCGCGGCCGCGACCGCTCCCCGCGTCGCCGCTCTCCTAGCCCCAGGCGCAGCACCAGAGATTACTCCCCTAGGAAGGATGATCGTCGTGACCGCGACCGCGATCGTGACTACGACCGTGATCGCCGCGACACTCGTGACCGCTCTCGCAGCCCTGAGCGGTAAGTGGCCCATGACCTTTTGCAATAAGTTTTGTGCCCGATGCTGACTTTCCTCTAGTGAGCGTGAGCGCGATGTTAAGGACGACCGCGACCGCGAGGACCGCGACCGTCGCGAGAACGGCACCAACGGTGACGACAGGAAGGGTACGTACACCCTATGAGCGAGCAACCCCCCGTGCACGACCATGATCTGACGACCTATCCCTCTGCAGCCATCGATAGCCCCGAGAGGCCTGCCCACGATGACCTCGATGTTGCCGAGTAAACGGATCACCCCACTCACGGCGCGGGGTCACTCCGGTTATGGCGCCAGTCACTCAAGCCCCGCCTGCTGTGTTGGCATGTTGTAAGAAACGCCAACTGTTACCGTGGTTTCGTGATTTCCTTTGTTTCTGTGTGTGGTGGGCATGCTGATGTCGGGCCCTCTTTCCTGGGCAGCTGCATTTGGCGTGCTGGTTATATGACGCCTCTTGCCCGTTTTTTCAACTCTAGAATCGAGACGAAGCGGTCGATCGGGTCGTATTGAAAACTACATTCGCCATTTCGACCGTTCGGGCTCTATAAATCCGGAAGGACGATCCTTTTACAAGATGGCACACTGCTGGTATGGATCCATGATCCAATGACCTGTCAAAAGACGTAACAAACGGCTGTTGTTTGCCGATATAACGGTCATGACTTCCAAGGCTTTTACTTAATGTCTTGGCAAGTCCGGAAAGCAAGAAACACAAAACAAATATATCGGGTGATCCCTCAAGGGGCGGGCGGAAAGGGGCTCTTGGTCTTGGTGGCCGGCGGCCTAGTTGTTTTTATTTCCTAACTTGTTTTCGTCGGTTTTTTTTTTATCTCTCAACAGAAAAGTAGCTAGAGCAGCTGTTTAGGTAGTAAATGGTAGGGGCTACTGAGGTGAATCAGGTTCCACGGGCAGACTTATGTGAAGAGGCGGATGAGCGAACTGTATGGCGGGTGATCAGGTCTTGCTTTTTGTCTTTTTGTAGTTGGGGGTGTACAGTACTCCGACTCTTTTACTCCGGTGGCCGTTGTGATACTAGGTGTTTTTGTGTATCTAGAGTCAACTGGTTCACTCATCGACAGCTTAAGATGTTCTAACGTGTGTCGTGATAGTGCCCCAATAGACGCGTATTGGTTTACTACGTAAACCCATGAGATAGAAAGGGACTTCTAAATTGCAGGACTAAACTCAGTTGAGAAGATATCATGAAATCCCACCGTTATGGAAGAACGGTCCGGGTTAAAGGAGGTTGAATGAAGCTACAATCGGTGTCCTGTACCTACCACCATCCGGATCATTTGGCAAAAGTTAAAAGATTCCCGATCTGGATCTGAATCGTGATATCTTGCATCTCCGTTGGAAGCCGAGTGAAAGCGCTGCAAAGCAGATTGGCTGGCTGGCGAATTGGGAACATTGGCATATGCAGTTGCGATCCCAGTCCCAGGCAAAGTACTGGCAAAGTCGGACAAGTACAAAATTTTGTATCAAGCTGCCTGGTGGATGTTGCCATATCATCATCGGCCGAATTGTTTGTGAATCTCACATCAGCCTCATGATTTTCGTCCAAACACACCCAGTTACTGGATACCCTCAAAGTCGAAAGCAAAGATTGATGAATGATGAAGTCAAAAGGTACCATGCAAGGCAGGCTAGCCGGCCAGCCGGCCATGTCGTCTTCCTTCTCTGTCTGATCTACACTGCGGTTACATCACATGAGCTCTCCGCGAGGTGCGTGGGTTGTATGTCGTGCTTGCTCAGCTCAGCTACAAATTCCTACCGCTGCTGCTGCTGCTGCTGCTGCTGCTGCCCGCTTGTGGCCCTGGTAGATACCGTATTATTGAGGTGCCGAGTGAGTTGAGGTGAAGAAGGTTGTCAAGGGTAGGTAAGCAACGGTAAGGTTAGGTTAGCGTAGCAAACGTAGGGCTAGAAGGCATAACCGAACGGGTGATCCTCGATTTTGTCCTATTTTAGCGTAGTCTCCCCTTTGTCGTAGCACTGGACCCTTAGTGACTTAGTCAAGGGCGGTCAGGTGACCCTCAAAAACGGTCAAGCCAAGGGTTTTGTGAAATCAGCTGGATCTATCTGGATGGGTTCAAGGTTGTTCTTATTTGGCGTTTGTTGGAAACTGGAAAGGGGGTGACAGAAACTTGATATCGAAGAAACGATGCGCCAGCAAAACACAAGTCAAACAAAGCATTGAAGTTTGAGAACTCAAAACCCACGCTCAGACAATGGCAGCAAGACAAGATGACAGGCATGACAGGACGACGACAGGGCAACCATTCACTGCTGGAACGGGACTTCGTGCCTGCTCACGCTGCTGTCAGGGCTTGGCAGGCATCTCGCGGCTGTCGGCTGCTGAACCTCCAATGGCTTTCCAGTTGCATTGCTGGGAATTTTCGTCATTCGGGATCGAAAATCCACCCAACGGAACCTGGCAACCCCACAAGCCGTTCACTCGGTCCCGCCCAGTGCCGCCCTGGATTTTCATTCATTCACTTCTTCCAGAAGGAGCAGTCCAAAAAGCTCCGCATCTCTCACTGGGCCCGGAACCCGACCGATCCTTTTCTTGTTGACAACTTCCCGACTCTCCTTTTATACCCTTTCCCTTCTGAGCTTCCATTCCTTTTTGCTTGCGTCCAGTCTTCTTCTTGTGTCACGGAGCTTGGTTAGGTTGCGCCTCTTACCGTATATCCCTTTTTGCGTTACGTGTAACGAAGAACTTAACGGGCATCTCTTAATTCTTTTACACTGTCTACTAGCCTTCCAGCCGACATAAGATAATCCCCGGTGCGACGGGAACCCCTAGATTGGCTTTACCGAAAACAACACTCAACCCCCCAGTCTTACCTAGCAAAAGCCGAGCAAAACTTCCGTCCTGCGATATTTCACACTCCCATCACCACGACGAGAACCAACCTCTCAACAAGACGACTTCACCTTTGTATCAAGCGGTATAGCAATTCTTTTTGCAACGAGATACTTCTTTCACCGACGGGAGCTGCACCATCAGCTATATAACCGCGAGTCAACAGACCCTGCGTCATTGTTCTTGGCGCCATATTTGCGATCATCCAAAGGACACATCCACCTTGCGCATGCGCCCTGCGCCCCTGAACAGCGACATATCGAACTTCGCGATAACTTCTCACCAACCCGAGTCCAAGAGGTAACCCCTCTCACCAGGTTCTCAGAATGTCCGCGGTATGTTCACCCCCTTCTCAGCGATCTTAGTGGCACGCCGCATGGTCCATAACCTTTGCGCCGCGGCTTTGCGTACCCATACTTCCGTTTTCCCGTTACAAGCCGAGACCGCGAACGTGGACGCTTCCTTGCACGTTTCTGTCTTTTGACCTCTTGCTGACTTCTTCTCCCTCCCTCAGACGCCAAGCGCTAGCGGTGCACCCTCGCCTCTACCCATACCAACCGTCGAGAAAATGAGCGCCGCCGACCAGTTCCGATCCGCAGTTTCTCAGCCTACCGTGGCTGCCTTTTGCGCCGGCGGTGTCGCCGGTGCCGTGTCCCGGACGGTAGTCTCACCTCTGGAGCGCCTAAAAATCCTCTACCAGGTCCAAAGCAACGGTCGCGAAGCGTACAAGCTTAGTGTGGGCAAGGCGCTGGCCAAGATGTGGAGGGAGGAGGGCTGGAGGGGCTTCATGGCCGGTAACGGTACCAATTGCATCCGTATCGTGCCATACTCGGCGGTGCAGTTTGGCAGCTACAACTTTTACAAGAGGAACATCTTTGAGAGGCATCCCGGCGACTCTCTCACACCTCTGTCGAGGCTGACATGCGGTGGTCTCGCCGGTATCACCTCGGTTACGTTCACCTACCCTCTCGATATTGTCCGGACAAGGTTGTCAATCCAGACCGCGTCGTTTGCGGAGCTTGGCGAGAGGCCGCGCAAAATGCCCGGCATGTGGGAAACGTTGGTCAAGATGTACAGGACCGAGGGTGGCTTCCCGGCTCTCTACAGAGGCATCGTTCCCACTGTCGCCGGTGTTGCTCCTTACGTAAGTTAAACTTGGCATTTGTCAACGGGATCTTCATAATGCTGACTGTGAGTAACAGGTCGGCCTGAACTTCATGGTTTACGAACATGTCCGCCAATACCTTACCTTGGACGGCGAGCAAAACCCGAGTGCCGTCAGGAAACTGCTCGCTGGTGCGATCTCCGGTGCGGTTGCCCAGACGTGCACCTACCCCTTGTAAGTTCATACCCAGAGTCTTTCTCAAGTGACTATGCCGTACTGACAAGGCATAGTGATGTGTTGCGCCGTCGCTTCCAGATCAACACCATGTCTGGTATGGGTTACCAGTACAAGGGCATCTTCGACGCCGTGCGCGTCATCGTTACGCAGGAAGGCCTGCGCGGCTTGTACAAGGGGATAGTACCCAACTTGCTCAAGGTCGCTCCCAGCATGGCCTCGAGCTGGCTGAGTTACGAGGTGTGCCGTGATTTCTTCGTGGGCCTGAAGCCCGAGGAGACCAAGCTCTTGCAATAATCGCCATGAGCTTGGATCCAAACCACGAATCCAACGAAGGTCTGCACCACCGAGGGCCAGCTACCGAAAGCCAAAAAAAAAACAGACGATAGAAGTCAGTAATAGAGGGGCAATGATAGAGCCCTTGCATTTCTTGCGCATCGACTTCTTCCTCCGTACATAACCGGTGATGGTCCGTTTTACCAACCTCTACTACATTTTAATCGACCAGCGCCTTATGGAAATCATTGCATCACCAACCTGTGGGTTCACGGGTGGGAATGGCATTGAAGGAACTCAAAAGCATTCAAACATCAAGTGATGACGGCGAGTTCTTATCGAACAACCAGACATGACTTCAACCGGGCAAGTGTCTGTCAAGAGCAGTCAAATAAAGCAGTGTTGAATTGTGTTTTCTGTGTTTTCTTCTTGTTTTGCTTGCATCGGAGCTCGTTTTTATTGCATGAAAGGCCATATTGCTTCTCGGATAACAGTAATTGGGAAAACCATAGCGAAAGTTCGCAGGCATGTGTTATACCCAGCTGAAGATACACTGAAAAAGGAAAGGAGTTAAGTAGCCAGAGCGGGGCGTCTTGCAAGAACATAGAAAAGTTAGCGATAAAAGCCACAAGAGCACAATTTCTAAATGAAGCACAAGTAGATAAAAAAAAAAAATACTACTGGATGTCTTCTCAATTGCTGGGACTTGCCTCAACGTTCGAGGTAAGACTGGTGAGTGGTGACAGCTGAACTTTGTACGGATGGACGGGACGACAACAATGACGGAACGTCCCGCAAAAAGGGGAAAACAAACAAAGTGACAGGGAAGTGACGGGTGGGGCCAGACTAGGCGCACGAGCCATGTTCAAACCTGCACGCACAGACCATTCCTCCACCAGCTGGCGCCTTCAAGGCCCACAACCCCAATTTCTGCCCTTGGTGACCGCCCGCACAAATCCGCCGGCGGTTGGACACCAAAAACTTCTGTGAATTTTGCGGCGCCTCTTGATTTCTGGATTTGACAACCCCCGATTTCAGTCGACAATCGAGAGTCAGCCGCCAAGATGGGTACGTAAAAACAACAAAACACCATCACAACTGCCACCGAAATGGCCTCCTTTGAAGCCTTTGTGTGCGAGTGGACGAGATTTTCGACGTTGAAAAACTGAGAAACTTCTTCGATCTGCGACCATGGCAATTTTCACCTGCGTTCCCGGTGTCGTTGGAGATGGTCCTGTTGGTGCCCTCGATAGATGCCATACCGCAATCAATCAGATCGCGCCCTCTCTCTGAGAATGAAGAGGACGACGGTCTGATGCGGATAGGCTTCGAGGCGCAAAAAACAACAACGGACGTACTCCGCGCACTTGGTCGAGCAATGGCACGCCAGTCTGAGCATACCTGAACCATTGAAGGCTGACTGGGAGTCTGTTTGCGACGAATAGGTATCGATCTCCGCAAGCACCATGAGCGGTCCACTCACCGCAAGGCCCCCAAGAGCGACAACGTCTACTTGAAGCTCCTGGTCAAGCTTTACCGCTTCCTTGCCCGTAAGTTTTTGATGTCCTTCCCGATGATGGCCTGACGATAGCATGCTAACCCTGCGCTCCCCAGGCCGCACTGACTCTGCCTTCAACAAGGTCGTGCTCCGCCGGTTGTTCATGTCCCGCATCAACCGTCCCCCCGTCTCTCTCGCTCGCATTGCCGCCAACCTCAAGAACGGCAACGAGAAGAAGACCGTCGTTGTTGTCGGTCCCGTCACCGATAACAACCGTCTCCTGACCGTCCCCAAGGTCTCGGTTGCTGCCCTCCGCTTCACCGCCACTGCCCGTGCTCGCATCGAGGCTGCCGGTGGCCAGGCCATCACCCTCGACCAGCTCGCCCTTGAGAAGCCCACCGGTGCCAACACCCTCCTTCTCCGTGGCCCCAAGAACGCTCGCGAGGCCGTCAAACACTTCGGCTTCGGTCCCCACAAGCACAAGGTGCGTCGCATCATACACATATCAAGAGGAAACAGATTACTGACACCCATTACAGAAGCCCTACGTCGCTTCCAAGGGCCGCAAGTTCGAGAAGGCTCGTGGTCGCAGAAGATCCAAGGGTTTCAAGGTCTAAACGGAGCAAAGATACCCCTGGCGACATCTGGTACAAGGCGTGGGGAATCTTTTGCTGCTCTCTCTTATACCGCTTTTGGCACGAATGGCTATGCTTGGCTGTTTTGTGGCAGCGTATTTGGGTTTGCATGGGGCAATACTCCGGGCTGCGGCTGGCGTGCAATCATCATAGGGCAACTTTCTTCAGTTTATGACAAGGGAATTGATGACCACCACGTCTTTACCAGAACCATTTGATATTTGTGATTGTGACCGATGTGAACGTTGATGTGTTTGGGTATCTGTACAATGTCTTGAAACATGCGAACGGGAATGTCTTCGCGCCCCAACATAATATGCCCATGACGCCGTTCTACTAGTACAAATCCTTAACAACAGAGACCATTAAATAGGAATATCCTCCAAAATAACATCCCCCCTCCTATTCAGCGCAACAAAATACGCCTCCTTCGATTCCTATAACCCAAGTCGTCGAAGCTCGTCAGCTACCTCCAACCATAGTCACCCAACAACTCTCTGCCTCATCCAAACAAGCAGGAAAAGGGGGAAACGGGAAGAGGGAGACTTACACTCCTAGAACTATCCGGTTTATCCCTGTAAACCTTGGTGAATAACTTCTTAAGCATACCATCCAACTTCTTGTCCTCGGACCCTTGGTAGAACTTGCAGACGAAGTGTCCACCGGGTTTGAGCGTGTCGTTTGCGAATGAGAGAGCGGCGTAGCAGAGGTCCTGTTTTTGGGAAGAGGGGGGAAGAGGGAGGGGAGGTGTTAATTAGTGTTTCTTTTCGAAGGTGGAGGGTTGGGAATTTTCCATGAAAGCTAGGGATGGGACTTGGGAGAGAATGGATGGATGGATAGTTGGTTATGGGGGGATAATAATGGGGAGGGGACGACGTACCATACTACCAGCGTGGTCCTTGAACGAAATCCCGCTCGTGTTCATCATCCTGCTATACGGGTTACTCAAAGTCTTGATGGAGAAGCCGGAGGTTTGGGGCCAGGGTTCTGACATGTCGCTTAGTACTACCTGTTTTTTTGTGTAATGGTAAGTAAGTAGTAGTTAGTTTGGTGATCCTGAAGTTCGCAAGTGAAAATTGATGAGGACGGGGCGAGAGGACGCACATCAACCAACCGCATTTGCTCAGGTTGCTTTTTCTTCTTTGGTTCTTGTTGTTGCTCTTGTTGTCCCTCCTCAAGCTCTTCACCTTCTTGTTCCTCTCCAGCCTTTCTTTCTGCGTTGGCGTCCGCCGCTGTTGTTGTCGCTTGATTCTCGGAGCCTTGGTCTTGTTCCAAAACCTCAGGCTGCTGCAACTGAGCCTCGCGGACAGCCATCCGTTCCAACTCAATGTAACTCGGCCGGTCGGCAAAGATCTCTTGCTCTTCTGCCTCCTTTCGTTGTTGCCTCTGCTGCTGCTGCTGCTGTTGCTGCTGCTTCACCTCGTTACCCCCCTTGACCTCCAACTTCTCCACCCCCTTGACGACCTCCTCCATCTCGTCCTTCTTCTGCTCAGCTTCACCTTGACCTTCACACACAACTTCGCCCGCCTCCTTAACCTCCTCCTCCACCTCCCCCCGTTCCTCCATCTCCAACTCCCGTTCCCTCGCCTCCTCAGCCTCCCTAAGCGCCTCAGCCTCCCTCCTTTCAGCAGCCTCCCTCTGTCGCCTCAACTGCTCCCCCTTCCCCCTCCCCTCCTCCTCCCTCAACCACCCCTTCACCAACCCCCTTACCCCCTCACTCAAAAAATTCCCCTGAATCGCACTAACCCCCCTCGGCGGCTGGGCGGGAATGATATCGATCCCGACCACTTTCCCATCGGGTTTAGTGAGGTCAAGCGCCACCTGCGACCAGCTGCCGGGGGCAAATCCCAGATCGACGACGACTTGGGAGCTGTTGCGCCGGAAGAGGCGGTACTTTTTGTTGATTTCGAGGAGTTTGAAGGCGGCGCGGGATTTGAGGCCGGCGGTGCGCGCGCTGCGGGCGTAGAAATCGGTGGATTGGCGGGCTTTCCACTGGGAGGTTGAGGAGGAGGAGTATCTGAGTGGGGTTTGGTGGGCAGGGGAGAAGGGGATAGTGGGCGAGGGGGATGTGGTGGTGATGAGAGATATGGCGCTCCTGGTTGTGGATGAAAGAATGGGTGTTAAGGGTGTTGAACGGAGGCGAAGATGGGATGGTAATCGTCGGGGTAACATCTTGGGCGTTTTTTTGGGTGGGTGGGTGATTCTTGACGATTGATGAATATGTGCGTCGGAAGAGAATGGGTGGGGATGATCGAGGTAAACGACGATGATTATCCTGCCGTGTAGATAAGAACTTCTTGAGGCCAACAACAAAAGAAGAAATACGAAAATTGGTCGTCAATTTCAATTTAATGAGGACGTGAGTGGTTGATAGTGGATAGAATAGCAGTCGTTGTTTGGAGACTTGCATGCAATTTGTGAAGTTTTTCTTCATCGCTTTTGTTCGCTTTGTACGATAACCAATTACAATAAGCGACCAGAACAGTCCGCTTAGTCATATAACACGCATTGCTTCATACATTTTTCAACGTCATCTCTTGTCTCCGCATCACAAAGCAAACATCTCTACTCAATCACTTAAGCACTTCATCATGGCACGCCATCACATTGGAAAATTGGCACATATTGGTTCGAAACCATTGATCAGCAAACTATATTCCGCTATGTCATGAAACAAACGGCCCGTCAACCTTATTGACCACCGACAACTGACAAGCGCTATCTTGGTACCCAACATCAAATCAAAATCCAACTGGCAGCGCAAAAAAAGAATGTGAACTTCGCTGTCCAAACACATGAGGGCCGAAACTCGACACAAGAAACATCCATAACGACGGAAACAAGCCCAAGATTCATCACCCAACTCGAAATTCCTCAAGATGGGCAACCCTCCGGATATCTACGCTCCACTCAGACATTCGAATATTCCTTCACCACCAGCGTGTTCTCAGTCAAACAAACACGCAGGGCCTTCGAAATCTCGGATTTCTTCCTGGTCTAATCGACTCGGAATCCACCCATCCATCCTTCCTTCGCTTTGTTGCCTTAGGAGGACTGGTATTTGGTTCGTCATCGTAGATCAATTGTCCACGAAACAAGTCCTGCGATATCTCGGTCTCCTTTTTTCCCCTTTGAACAGGGTCTGACTCGGAATCCTTCCATCCATCCTCCCTTCGCTTTGTTACCTCAGGAGGAGGAGGGATCTTTGGTTCGTCATCGCCGGATCGTTCAGTAGGAGAGTCGTTTCTTTTCTCCACCGGGGTTGTCAGAGCAGCATTCATGTTCAAACAGATGTTTTCGACGTCGTTGGCCAGATTGTTATTGCCGTCTTCGCTGACTGCTGCAGGAGCTGTCGCGTCCGAGTCTTCTCCCTTTGCAACGAAGACACCGTTCCAGTAGTCGAACCAAAGGCTGGAAACCTCGACAATTCCAGATCTCGCTCTAGCGGCCTTGACAATTCCAGACATGTCAGATTTCGCGTTAGGAATTCTTTCCTTGTCCAGCGACTATGTGGCCGAAGGAGATTCCTGATGCTCATGGCCGTTGGTGGCTGAGGACTCAGCCTGTTCTCGTTGTTCTAAATCGTCAAGGATTCGTTGAAAGGCTGCCTCGTGTTCATCACACGCCTCAATGTGTTGTCGAAGGAGCTCAGCATGTCGCCGTTGAGCCGCAGCACGTCGCTGTCGATAAGCCTCAGCTTCAACTTCGTCTTGTCCCGCTGTGTTTGTGGAACGGGTCCTCGTCCGGTCTACAAGTCCGACAATAGTCAAGCGGCGGTCGGTTTTGGGGACCTGACGAGTAAAACACTGCCTCAAAGGGGATGGTTTGCTCTGGAAGTCCGAGTTTGGGTGTGTCTTCACCTTATAAACAAGGCGCGTATCCCTGAAATAGCCGTGGTCACGCATGATGCGAACCTTCTGACAGAACATCAGGACCGCTGCTGGCTGTTCATGTTTCATCGCGAAACTAATTTTACCCCGAACAGCCTTCAGCATGATTTTCTTGGTTTTTTTCATGCTGCATTCGGGATAGAGGTTGGGGTCACAGTTGCCCAGTAAGGAAGATCCGTGTACCAGGTTTTCCGCGCGGTAACGCTTGAACCGATCGATGGTTCGGAAACAAGCGTCGACGTTGGCGCGCATCCTGAACTGATACCAGACGTGCTTCTCGAACTCGGGAAGAAGAGCGGCCTTTTCAACGGGGGTAGGCGCCCTCTTGTTGGTCTGTTGCCATTCTAGCAACTTCGCGTTGACACCGCCCCAGAGCACTCCCCCCTTGACAAATTTCCTCTTTTCCTTGTCCGCGAAGATCAAGTACTCTTTGTATCCGTTCAAAAGTCTGCAATCACCACAGGTAACATGCGCGGAAAGCATGACGTTGACATCAGTCTCCCTCTTCACTTTGCGGTAAGCCTCCCTCCTATGACTTCTCACCTCTTGGATTTGTCTGTGTTGATCGGGAGTAGGCGGTTCTTCATTGAAATCAGTGGGATGAACAAAAAGCGGACAGAAATACTGCTTCTGCGCAGACCAGAGCGCACGCAGAGCCTCAATCTGAAGCCGGGGGTGGTCGGGCTTGCGGCAGTGTCCGGGGCCCTGGCTCTGGAAATGGCAGCTGAAGCAACGCCCAAAGACCGAGTCATTGATCTTGTTCAGCTTCAGGCAGTGGCAGCATTCCCAGAAAGCCACCTTGGCGCGGTCAATATGGTCGGATAACGCAGCCGGGACACCGATGCCAGACATGATGGGGTGACGTTTGTGGTTGGTCAAAGCACATTCCGGGCAGAGAGAATGCGGAAAGGGGTCCAACTCGTTGCCGTCATGATCTCGCTTCCTGCTCCGACAGTTCACCCCAGCACAGGGTTTCAAATGGTCGGTGTTGCCAGGCTCAATCTCCGCAGGCTCGCCGTAGGCATCGGGGTGGGTGTTCTCGTGCTGGCATTTGCAGCATGTCCAGCCGACGGGAATAATTCTGGGGTCACGGCGATCCGGAAAGCCATATCGAAGTCGGAAAGAAAGCGAATAACGGGCCCAGTCTGTGTCCACGTTCGGGGACTGTGATGGACCTGGGTCGGCCATGACGAAGCCGGCTTTGTTGTTGGTTTCCTGAAATGATGGCGCCTTTGTCAGTCTGGGTTTCGAAAAAGAGTAGTGCTTCGATTTGGACTCCAACGCACAGTAACCAAGAAGCCAGTTGAGACAATAAGAGGCAACAATTATGATGGAACGCAGGTCGAAGCTGGTGTTGGAGATATGCGAGAACACTTACCAAAACTAGAGATGCGACATGAGTTGTATCCTCTGGAACTTTGTGTGTGATGGATGGCGCTAGAGCCGGGTAGCAGGAAGGTTGTAGGCAACGCCAACAACAGTCAGATGGCTGTTAGTCCAAGACAAGAAGGCACAGGAGTGGCTGTGCCTCGGAGAGATCGTGACTGTGTACGAGGAAACTGGTCGAAGCCAGTGCTGGCTCCAAGTAGGGACGGTTACAGGCTGCCTTGGGTGGGTAAGTTGGTCGTCGGGGGCTCCGGGGGGATGAAGCGCTGCCACAAGGAGTGACGGAGGTACAAGAGGTACGGGTCCAAGCTGTCACCAGAAATTGGCCCAGAAAAGAGGATTTGGAGAGAGACGGGACAGCGCCGCTGCTGGTGGTGATCTTTTCAAGAAGGGCGTTGATAGTGATGCCGCTTCAGAGGGGTCAATAGGAGGGAAGCCAAGAGACAGAAAGGGGTATGTTTTCATTCAAGCTAGCCAGGTTTAAGACCAAATAGCGATACTGTCTGGAGGAAGAGGGTGATGACAGAGGTAGAAGGGGGCCAAAGCGGACGAAGTCGAGGGAAAGGTTGGATGCTCAACCGCAGTGCCTGGATGAAGACGAAGAGTCCAATGCTGACTGTCCAGTGGGAGGGAGGTAGGAGGTAGCCAAAGCGGATGAAGGACGAAGGAAGTCGGGGGAAGTTTGGAAGTGGGGGGGGGGGGGGGGGGGGGGGGGGGGGGGGGGGGGGGGAGGGGGGGGA
>RANY01000415.1:0-29591 GCA_009805235.1 Neurospora pannonica FGSC 7221
GGCGCAGCCTCGGCGTCGGCGA
The DNA here is from genome assembly GCA_009805235.1 of Neurospora pannonica FGSC 7221. Lineage (NCBI taxonomy): Eukaryota > Fungi > Ascomycota > Sordariomycetes > Sordariales > Sordariaceae > Neurospora > Neurospora pannonica. The sequence continues at coordinate 23 of RANY01000415.1, forward strand.
CAACAACGGGAGCCTCGGTGACGGGAACAACCTCGAGGGGCTTGATCTCGGCGGGGACGTCGGCGGTGGTGATAGGCTGAGTCTCCTGGGGGAGCTCAACGTTCTTCTGTTCGTCGGACATTTTGAATAATGTGAAATAGGGATGGGTATCTGGAAAAAAGGAAGAAAAACACAAAGGGGTATTGGGTATCACTGAAGAAAAGACAGCAAGAAAAGGCAGAGAGCGTGCGCTTGGGGGGGATTATTATGCGACGTTGCTCTGACACGAGGTGGTGGATGTGTGGGAAGCACAAAAAAATCTCTGGAGGGAGAAGTTGTGATGGCGGGAGGGAAAAGAGAAGGAGAGGGAAGCAGGAGGAAACCGCGTGATGACCCCTGGGATACTTAAGTTTATTGAAGCCCTGGCAGAATGGCCTAGCAGCTCCCCTAGCAGGCAAAAGTCTGGGCGTACTAATCTACCCTACCGTCTGGCTGTGACTGTGCAACGGGAGGTTGGCTTCAAGGTTCTCGCTTCCACTTCCACTTCCACTCTCCCACAAGGTCCCCTCGTCCCCCTCGTCAGGTCGTTCGTGGGAAAGAAAACGGCGGTAGGACTTCCTGGTGATCTGCGCTCTCCAAAAGCCGCCCTGTGACTGGTCGACTGCTTCCCCCTTCACGTCCCGTCACCCCCCTTGCTCACAACCCCCTTCTTCTGGACAACGTCCCGTCGTCCCATCTTCCGTTGCCAGTTTCGCTTGCTGCAGGGTCTGAAACGGAACATGAAGCTCTTGTGTAGCGGCAGCTGGCCGGCAGTCGGTGCCAAGAAGCCCCTAGTCCCAACTTGAAGCTGTCAGAGCTGCCCGAGCTGCCTCAGCTATGCGAGGTTGGTGCGAAAAGAACGAAAGAATGCCTGCTTTGACGGAGATGAGAGATGTCCTGGTTCATGGATGACCCAAACTGGTCCGTTTTTTCCAAGCTGCGTTTTCCTGGCTAGCAGCTAGCCCGACATGGATGATAAATGTGTGATTTTCGCATGCGCTCTGGCTGCAGTCCTTTCTCGCAGAAGGCGCCTCTGATTGGCCGCAGTGCCGGCCAGGGTCTCGTCCGCTTAACCAACGATACCTGGCAGGAAAGTACCGGCATTCTTGCTTTCTGCAGGTCAATTTCCCCCTTTCCAACGACCTTGCGAAAGGCGTTGATTGCCCTACGAGAATCCTACGAGAATGGTACCTGCCGATGAGCGTGCATGTAGAAGCCGTTAGCGCCAGGAGACCCCTTTAGCGTCTGGTAGCTTAATTAGACCCCCTATCCCCGTGCTCCTCCTCCGTCGATCACGCTATGGAGACGGTGGAGCACGGCGCTTCTTCATCAAACGTACCACTTCTCTGTGTGCTTTTTGCCCATGTTACCTAATCTTTTCCGTCTTGAATTTTTCCAGTCTCGCACTTTCTTTCGCTCGTCTTTTGGGACATCTGTTGTGCATGTTCGCCGCCGCAGATAGTTTGGGAGGGATATGGCGGCTTGCGATCGAGGCTCCCAACAGCAGGTAGGTGGCCGACCATATATTGTTTACCCTGGTTTTGTTCCCCCCTGCATCATGTATTGAATGGAACTTTGAGGAAAGCTTGCCCAAACCAACACCACCCGTTAAATCCGTATAAGGTTTAGATCCCTTCTCAATCCTTCAGCACTCCACCGTTTCCTCCTGTCTTGTCCTCTCCACAATGAAGAGAACGCAAAACTAAAAACGAAATACTGGCCTGGCCGAGTTCTTCTTGGGTTGGCGCTGGCTTGGGCAGCTGGCAGGACAAAGCGAGCAAAGGGGGAATCCACACCTGAAATTTCCAGGCTTGGCCCATTTTCATGTGCAATCAACCTTTTGCTGTCGAGACTCCACTGTGACTGGAACGGTGCTGGCGACTGCTGCGCTGCAATTGAATCGAAATGCCATCGTTCAGATGAGAATGGTACGGTAGAATCGCTTGAGATGTTGATTGCAATCAGTTGAAGCGCCTGTTTGCGGCGGTGGAGGAGAATGCGACAGAGCGGCGCAAATTATCGACATCACAACGACGTTGGTCGCCTCTGTTTTTTATGGATGATCCAGTTTAAAAGAGTCATCCCTTTTTTGTTTTGCTGACATCTTTGGACCGTTCTTACCACGGTGGCGCATTGATCCTTTCGGGATGGAGACCCCGGTTACCAAAAAAGTAACTAACCATGGCGGGAAAACCACATGCGCTTTGACGGCGGGCAAGATGACTACCGGAACTCGAAGCAAGAAGGATGGTTGCCCCGCTCGGAGACGAGCTGAATGAAGTTGAGAACCATATGAAGGAACCTCCACGAGCTCCAGAATAGTATCCTGTTCGCATGTTCGCGACTTGGGAAAACTTTTTCTTCCCTTTTTTCTAAGAAAAAAAAATGTTCACCCTCCAGTCAGGAACTGGACAAGCTTGGGCTCAGAAGATGCTAGTGCGGCCCCGGCAAATCACCATTTGGGTATCCCTTACCTTCACTTTCAGAGACGCGATGTAACGGCACTTTCTGGGTACGCCGTCGAGGACGCTTTTTGCGAGATTGGCGATGGTGTTCGGAACAAGTCCGGGCCAGAGACAGAGCAAACTTGATAAAAGAGATATCCGGTGGTGACGCCTTCAATCCGAGATGGGTTGGTTCCTGTTGCAAGAGCGGTGAGATGAGAGATAGATGTTCACGAATTCCTTGTCATATACTGACGACTATCTTATCACACCAACACGCAAAAGTGCTAGTGTAGGTCCCGCTCTTGTCGTATTCCGCTGTTTGTGATTGCGAGAGATAAGTCAACCCAACGACTTTTTGTTGGTCTTTGTAACAGGGCCTCACCGCGCCATGTTTGGCTGGATTAAAACGCCGTCTCTTCAGTCATTTGGAGGCTGACTGTTCGCCAATTGTTGGTTTCGAAGAGCTCTTCCAGTCACGCAACGACTCACCAGGAATGCGCAAGATGGGGTTTGCCATGGGCTCCTCTCTTGGTCTGATGGGTGCACCAAGAAACAAATGCTCGACCATTTGAGAGGCCGATGGCGTTCCCACACATGCAACCACCTTCCCGTACGCATGATCTCTTCTTTGCACCTGGCTCGGGCGGGGTTGTGGTTGGCATGTTGCGCCTGTGCTTTTCAGTGGACGTCACCGGACAACTTTGGATGATGATTCAGTTGCAATGCGCCGCGCACCCTCTTCCCTTCAGCCCTTCCTGACTCGATGTGCTGGGTGATAGTGTGTCGAGAGAGCTGTCAAGCTCCGTTTTAGACAACGTCCGATAACGGCTCGGCGCCGTTTCCGGAGAGCATGCTGATGAAGGAAGAAGAAAAAGGTTTCGGATTGGTGCTACAATTGCCATTTCCCCGCCGTCGCCGGTCGTGATCCCGAACTTGACCGTGCCGCCGAGTCTCCAGACGGATACCTTTCGGCTCTGTACCAGGCTGTCCCTGAAAGCTTTGACCGCTGCTCTCACGCCCAGGCTCCAGCAACGGCCCGGTCCACTTTTCCTCGAACACAAGCGAGGTTGAGGACATGACGGTGAGTCGGTGAGGTTCCCCCGTTGCGTTGCCTACAATGCTCCCGTCCGAGACGGAGGTGGACAAGCCCTGTATCGGCAGCCGACGATGGTGATGGGCAACGAGCTCGAACGGGACGGGAAGGTTGGGTGCGCGACCTGCGACCTGCATACCTGTCCTTCGGGGTTTCAAACAGGTGTTCGTCAAACCAGAGTCTGGTTCCAGGAGAGGAAGATGAACAAGCCACTTGTTCGCCGCGCGCCCGCCCCATGCTGGCCACCTCATGTTTCCTATCTTTTCCATTTGTCGTTTCACATTGACGATTCCCGATTTGTTTTGTCTCCAAAAAAGACTTTTTCCACCTCGAGGAGCACAACGTGGGCGCCAGCAGGTCAGAGCGCTTAGAAGTAGCGTCAGGTACAGAAGGGCTGCACTGTGGATTCGAGCATGGCTCCCCTGACAGTTCGGTTCAAGCTCCGTTTTGCTCTCAATGAACTCCGACAGACGGGACGTGTGAGCGATTGCAAGTGTAGCCGGGCGGGAGCAGGATCACATTTTACATTTTGCTTCGTCTACGCCTTAAAGTTGTACCCAAAGTCTCACTACGAGAAATGCTTCAATGTTTTCGACCTCATATTTCATCATGATGCTGGTGTTATGCATGGCCAGAGCTCACGGGCGGGTCCGGGCCTGTTCACATGTGGGGCGTTTTCAATGGGTTTGGGTTTTCTCTCTCGCGCTTCCTCGCCAAGACATCTTTCCCCTCTTCTCGACTTCAACATATGATGAAAGTGAACAACGACAATTTGGACCTCGACTTCAACAATCAACTCAAAACCATGAACGATTATCGCATCAACGTCCGATGACCCTCGAAAAGCACCGACGATAAAGAGGTGGCGTTATTATTCTCCGATGTCCGATCCTCCTCATTGCCCGAGACTCGTCTTGGGCGATGTCGGACGGTATCTCGTGCCTCGTCCTCAGACCTCCTGTGCCCCTAACCCAACCCGTCGATCAAAGCGATCACTGCTTTCAACACACCCACATCTCACACCATGTGGTCCGGCACCAAAGACGCATTAAGACACGGGCGTGGGACATCACGTTGACAAGCAAAGATTTCCCGTCGGTGATTGGATCTACAATGAGAACTCCCGCGCCTCCGTCTCTTCTCGACATCAACCACTTTGACAGAACCGTTATTCGCCTTTCGGAGTACCGAAGGCCTTATCAGTCGTTTGGATCGTGATCACGGAAAATATGACGAAATTTTGCTGCGCTCTGAGGACTCGGAGGCAGTCTCACCAGGACGCCCTTGAGGATGGTTGAGGGGAAGGCTAAAGTACTGACGATACGCGGGGGTGGTGGCACAACAACCTTGGCTTCATCTATGATCGTAAGTCTGCTCTATTTTGGGGGCACGTGCTATCTACAGATTGTTGCTTTAGTCGCCTCGCATACACACGAGCACATACTACAACCGCCAGATCTCGATTCAAGCGCAAAGTTATCTGCCAACCAGCTCTTCGTTGTTCCTATCTTGTTCCGTCTATCGCAGAGGTACCTCGAGGCAATGAACCGATATCGCACCTTGGCCGGTCAGCACCGCCACCCTGCCATTTTCCCCGGGAGCTTTGAGCTTTGTTTACCTGTCTGATTCTCTTTCCATTACTTAATCTTGCAGTCCGGTGAAGCACCTGACATGTTTTGCCGCTCGGTTCCCGTCCAGGCAATCCACCTGCATACACCTCCCATCGTTCCCGTCCACTTCGTCCGTCTGCTTGCGTTGAGCTTACTCTCCCGGTCAAGCAAGGTACACGTGCAGGAGCATCAAGCCAGATCGGAAAGCTTTGAAGTTTCCGTCCTTGCTGTACATTATTTATCTTCTGCGGAGTACACCGGCTATCAGTAAGCCGAAGGACGATGGGGCATTTCAAGTCTCCCAGAACAACCCACCAAGAAGCTCGCTCTTGTGGTGTGCGGACAGCCGTGACTGTGGTGAGCTTTATCTTTCTGTGGGCATAAGAGTGTGGGCTATACAGGACACACCAATTAGTGCAGATTGGGGGTAAAGAGTGTGTGTGTGCTTCGCGGATTATTTTTTCCAGTTCCCTTCACACGACCCGTTTCTTGTTCGGCCGCTCTTCCGTTCTCATCAGAAATCGAACAATCCAGAACCGTTCAGCTTCGTCCAGTCGCATCAGTTCCTTACGCTGCGTTGAGATCCTTACAAGCCGTTCTGTAAGCGGGAATGCATAGCGCATGCGGTCTACCACGCGCGCTATACCGAGTCAAGTGCAGCCTACCACAGAGTGACTCGAGTACATGAGGACTATGACGACCACTTGCTCTCTTTCTTCGCTTCGTGTGCTTTTCTCGGGTCTCTGTGAAGACACTGGAGCGATGATGGATACGGCAGGTGTACACCGTGCCACCGCGTGTGAGACATACAAGATCGCTGCGGAGAGTCCCGGTTCCCGTCCTCCTTGGATATCAACCAGCGTTGGCCAGACCGTTCTTCAGCAAGTGATACAACTTGACATGAGGACGCGAGGCTACCCGGTTGCTGTGGTGAGGATAGGGGCTGATAATTCAACTGGGGTAATGTTTATCTTCGTGTCGGCAGAGGTGAACGCGAGCCTGATGGGACTGTATGTTGGTTCAACTCGATATATGTTGCGTATCTGGCATTCTAACCTGGCGCATACATTCCGAACAAAGCCATTGTTCTCGTCTGGAAAGTGCGTCCATACCTAGAATCTTCAATATTTGGAAGCTTGCTCCAGTTTGGCTCTATACGACAGGTATTTACTCTTATCAACTCCAGCAAAGTATCGCCGGGGTCATCATCAAGGCGAGAAATGGCCTGTGCCCGTGGTCAACTTTGGAATTCACCACATCATATCACGAATTGGGCACAGTGACTGCTATAAGTGTACATCCTCAGTTCGAGTTGTTACATGTGGTCATTGAAATGAGTATCCGCAGCTCACAAACCAAACGGCATTGGTTGGGAATTATTCATTGATATGCTGCCCTACCAAGACACTCACATATATCTCACGTCGAAGTCAACTTGAAGTTGAACCATGCAGTTCAGTACATAGGAAGTTGATGATAGATGCAAGTCCTCCATTGCAGTATTTGTTCTTGCCTCAAACTTCCACTTCGCGCTCTTGCCTCGAAATGTCGTTGAGCGTCTCCAAGCCATTAGATCCCGCACTACATGCAGAAAAGGCAGGAACCTTCCCCTACGGGAAATAGACTGCGTGTGCTCCTTCCGTCTGAACTTACAGTGGATACCTACTTATTGCAGGTTCTCACACCAGCCGTCTATTGTGCCTTCCTATTGTCAGGCATTCCGAGCCCGCAGTGCGGTCATCGGTGAATGCTCTTTCGGTGAGAGCATCAGGCGGAGTCTATTGATGCCTCTCTCGTCTCATCACCATCCCATCCAAGCGTGACTACTCGTGTCCAATCCCGCATTTTGGCAGACCTACTATTCAACGGTGTACCTCCCAATTGGAGTTTTATCATCCGAACTGACCAGGGCAAACAGTCTTGGAGATCAGCCGGTGAGCCAGTACAATAGGTGAAGGTCTATTCTGACTTCAACCTGACGCGGATTGTAACAGGTCGGCCATCAAAAGGTAAAGGTTCCTCCATTAACCTCATCTCCCCGACGCAGATCTTCGAAAAACCAAACCTTTTCGATAACTTGGCCATTCACGCCGTTCGCACCATTTTTCAATTTCAAACTTGGACGCACCCGACCCTCTTCCCCCATAGCACTTCCCACTTCCCACTTCCCTCCCCGTTGATTTCGGGGCTTCACCATCTCTTCCCACCCTCACCTACGTCTTGCCTCTCTACCGTTTGGGACAAATCCGCCCTTTTCCCTTCTAGATACACGCACAAAGTGCGCCGTTTCCTACCACCAACGAGCGCTGCTCTCGCATCACTTCACCACTACCAACAGAAACCCATCAACCATCCACCGCTTTCTATCCTGAACATCCGAGCCACTCGCTCTCGACACCATGGCAAAACGTCGTACTCGGAAGGCCAAAGGCCGGCGAGGAGATACGTCAGCGCAGGCCACCGGCTTCAAGTCACTGCAGCCTACCACAGACTCGATCGATAATACACAAGTCACTAGTCACGGCAACTCGGAGTGGTCAGGCCAATCTGGCTCCGGTGATGGTAACGGTAATACTGGTCAGTGGGATTCTTTTCAACCGGAGAATGTGAGCGATACATGGGATACATTCGCTGCCCCGTCCGAGAAAGATTGGAACATGGAGAAGACCTCTGTCGACACCCAAGCTGGCAAAAATTACCCTCTCCCGGGAACAATCGTCGACTTTTCCCGTCCGAGATCAGACTTCTTCCAGCAGATTAAGCTTCCCCAGAAGCAGAAGCCTGCCAGTTACGAAAGCCTCCTCGACTTGACAAGCACCGTACGTAATTTCTTACCCACGAGTTCTTGAGAGCCAGTGGCTGACTTTGCCTTTCCACAGACTTTTCGCCACAACATGCCCAAACGACGCTTGTTCTACTACAAGCGCGAATGGGTCTCTTTGGGTGACAAAAATCCCCAAGATGTGTACGACATGGTACACGAGCGCGACGTTCTTCGACAACTCCCTAGAGTCCACAAAGAGACTTCTCGAGACCAGCTTTCGCGCATCAAAAAGCTTTACCGCAAGGCGAACCGAGACAATGCATTCCGCTTGATGGAAGCTACCAAGCATTGCGAACCAAGATTGTTACTGGCGCCTGCTCAGGCTGATGGTGTTCTCAATACGTCCAAACCCATCAAGACTGACCATGGGAGGAACCCTAACAACAGAAGGAGCGGACTCATACGTCTCATGAACATCCCGGAAATCTTCAACAAAGTAGTGGACTACATCGGACCTACCGTTGCCGACCTGACATCGTTGGCAATGGCTTGCAAGGACACCGCCCGATTGACCAGTGGTCGGTTCGCAGTTTGGGACTTTTCTTCGGGTAACTTCCATACTGAGGAGAGTTACAGGAACGGAGTGGGCGGAATACGGATGAATACCTTGATCATCACACCAATCACAAAAGTCGAAGCTGCTAGCCCTCAAGACAAGCCGTTCGAGCGGGAGTTCAGGTTGTTGACTAAGATGGTTCGTACCATGAGTTCCACTCTCACGAGTTTCCGAGACTTGATTCTCGACCAGATCCCATATCTCAACATTAATCTGGTAAGGTTGATGATCAAGTCAATGCCAAATCTTGAGAGTATTGCCATTACGCGCTGCAAACAGCTTGATTTTACCAAGCTTGACTCCCTCCTTCGCATCATTGAGGAGAAGAATAGGCTTGCAGCTACCGGCCGCCACAAGGAAGTGCGCTTGGATTTCTACCCGTATTTTTTCGAAGGTCCAACTTCTGCGCCAAACACAGTTGGGTCTTTCGGGTTGACCTACCATAAGCCAACCTTTGACGTGCCGAAGGCCGTCTTCGCTCGGATTATGGTGTGCTGGGACATTGCCGACACGCTCGGCGTCGACCTTCTCAGTGACAGCTCCGGGATTTGGCACTTCATTCGCCGTCTACCCGGTCCAGATCCTTTTTGGGCTTACAAAGCTCGTGAAGCGGTCTTGACATGGGAACGTAATCGCCATATTCCCGGCCGTGGCCGCAACGCGCATCGTTGGGGGTCTGAAGTCATCAGGCGCCTGTGGAACGATTTGGGCGCCGCAGTTTGTGGCGATACAACTGAGAAAATTCCTCATGAGCCGAAGGAGAGGGAGTGCAGTGGATGCATTACCCCTCTCCCAGATTACCTCTTCTCCGACATCAAGAACCTGGTCTGCTGGGGATGCAGAATGGGTGCTTTTGTGGCGAACCATGAAGACAGCCATTTCCGTGACCGTACAAATCGCGTCATGGAGATCTGGTTGGGCAACCGGAAGCAATGGCCTATTAAGAGACTCTATTATCTACCCTGCGACGAGGTCGAGGAGAGAGATGCCCTTAATATGGCGAGGTTGACCGACGAAGCTTGGCGGTATGAACTCTTTGAGTTCAACCCGGGCATGCCCCGATTTCCACAAGCGATACACTGGAAAACCCATCTGTCTTCAACCAAGAGGACAAGAGAGCTTTTGTGGCCATTGACTGGACCGACGAACCATCGCGAGGGGGGCCCTCAATACGAGAACGCATACCTACTGGCTGGGATGGATCCTTTGTTGGATGAGCAGACGGAGAAGAAATATCGAGATGCGGACAGAACAAATCGCCGTGATTTCTTTCTCATTTATCTCTCCGATATGCGCTCCATGCCTGACTGGGAGCCGTATAATCGCAACTGGGAGGCAAGAGAAAGGGCCAAGGCGGCTTTGGAGAGAAAGGCTGTGGCGTCTTCGGGGGGAGGGTGGTAGATAAACCACATTCTCACGCTCAGCATGCGTTGCTAGGATTTCCAGACGTCGGCCGATGTTGAGGATCAAAGTAAGATCCCGGCGTCCTTTCGAAGTGCTGGACGGTGTGCTCTTTACGCGTTTATTACGCAGGCCGAATTTGTATATCATCCGGACCGTTCATTCGTCTTTTCTGGACCCTCTATATGGGAGGTTTGCTAGAATCAGGCACAGATTCATTTCTCCCCCCGTTCTCTGAACGATCAAGCGAGAGGTGACGATCCAGTGTCATCACAGGACGGGGTTCAGCTTTGATGGTGATGACGTTAGTTTTCAGGAGATCTTGTCAAAGAATGGAGGAATGAGGGTTGACAATGAATCATGAGTGATGGTTTACTAAGGGAAGGCAACTTTTGTTTTTCAGGAGCCTCGCCAGTTTTCAACTTTCATAGCTTTCTCGAACTCCGCTGTAGGTTTAACCATAAAACCTTCCTTGAATTGAAGGGGTTTCGATGACTCGGTCTTAGCAGAATACCTAGTTCCTAGGAAATCAAATTCACGTTGAAAAGAAAAGGCGGGATTCCGGAAGATACCTGAGTGACACGGTGATGTTCAAGGTGACGAAGGACTAAGGGAATAAAGTGAACTGAAGTGTAGGGCAACAACATTCTCAGCACCCGGTCTCCCGAGACAAGCTCAAGGGAGAGTAAGTAAGGAGGTACCCAAAACCTCGTGAACCGAGAGCATATTGAACAAACGGTTATGATTGTATTAGCGACCATCACCAACAACAATCACATCAAAGATAACGAGGGAGCTGGGTAAAGATAGGGGTATCATAGTTAACAAAGCAGACAACACTCGCTAACACGCTAATCATACAATCAAACAAACAACACAAAACACCAAGGAAGACCGAGAAATCAAGCCTCACCCTCGGAGACATTCACATCCTCCTTCTCCTTCCCCTTCTCCCTCTTCCTCTCCCTCGCTCCCTTCTTCTCCGCCTCATCCATCATCTCCCTCGCCTTCTCCTCATCCTCACCCGTCCTAACCGCCCCAGGAACATTCGTAACATGCCTCAAGTTTCCAAAACTCAAACAGTCACTGATCCTCTTCGTCCCGCTAAACAGCATCACCATCCTCTCAATCCCGCACCCCCACCCGCCCGTCGGCGGCAGTCCGGACTCCAGAGCCTGCACATAACTCTCGTCCACCTCCATCGCCGACTCGCCTTCCTCGTTGTACACACCGGGAGCCAAGCTAGCCTCGCGCTTGGCGGCGTTGAGCTGGTCCACAAACTTGGCACGCTGGGTGGCCGGGTCGTTTTCTTCTTCGTACATGTTGGCTAGTTCTTTGCCGTTGATGAAGAGCTCGGTGCGCGCGGAGACGTGCTGGCATGTTTTGGGGCAGAGAAAACTCTTGGAGAGCGGGGACATGCAGACTGGGTGGTGGGTGATGAATAAGGGTTTTGTTAGGGAGTAAGGCTCGAGGAACTCGCTGGCTAGGTTGTCGAGGAGCTTGGCGAGTGTGATGTCGGGTTTGTTTAGTCCGGGGACGTCGATATTGTGGGATTTGAGGAGGGCGAGGAGGTCCTCGCGCGCGGAAGGGGAGGAGAGATCGGGTAGCTTGAAGCCGAGGGCGGACTCGAGGGCTGGGATGAACTCGAGTTGTTGGAAAGGTCGCTGGTACTGCGACATGTCGATGGCGGGCAGGGAGTCGAGCTTGGTGGCGATCAGGTCGCGGCAGTGCGAGGCGGCGCCGCAGATGAGTTCTTCGGTGAGGGTGATGAGGTCGTCGAGGTTGGCGTAGGCGTTGTAGAACTCGCACATGGTGAATTCCGGGTTGTGCGTCTGGTCGATCCCTTCGTTGCGGAAGGCCGGGCCGAGCTCGAAGACTTTGTCGACGCCGCCGACGACGAGACGCTTGAGCCAGAGCTCGGGGGCGATGCGCATCGCGAGGTTCTTGTTGACCGAGGTCTCGGAGGCGGTGACGGTGAAAGGTCGGGCTGTGGCGCCGCTGGCGTTTTCGGCGAGGATGGGGGTTTGGAACTCGAGGAAGCCGCGCTCGTGGAAGAAGTCGCGGAGGTACTTGATTAAGTGTGATCGCAGCCGGAGGGTGTCGATGGTCTTGCGGTTGACCAGCATGTCGACGTGACGGTGCTGGATCCGGACTTCCTCGTCCTCTAGCTTGAAGGGCAGGGGAGCCAATGCTGGGGTTAGGAGCTCGGGTAGCCTTGTGGCTTCGATACTCAGTTCGCCAGTCGGCGTCTTGGTTGCTCGGCCGGTGATGGCTGTGTCAAAGAAAAAGGTTCACGGTCAGTCATGCCGCTGTCATATGATTGATGGGCAAGAACAAGGGGAAGAAGACATATGGGACCAGAATCACGTACAGACAATATCGCCTCTATTCAACAATTTTGCAAGCGTCTTAAATTCTCCTAGCTCGACTCCCGTAACTTGCAGCTTATTGAAGTTACAGAGTCCCTGCACATGCTCGAACTCGCCTTTGAGGTCGAGGAACATGAGCTTGTTGCCCGCCCGGCGGATGGACTGGACCCGGCCATGAATGATGACCTCTTCGTCGGCATGCTTGCCCATCTCAACATCCTTGAACTTCTCCCGGAAGATGGGGATCCGCATGGGCGCACCGCCTTCATGGCGAATGCGAGGATACTTGAGGGCATTGGACTGTATCAACTCATGCTGCCGAGCCAGGTGGTAGAAGCGCAGGTACGCCGCGTTACGGGCGCCCACTGGCTTCCACTTCCAGGCGTACGGCCGCAAGAACTGAAGACAGGGAGTAGATGAATTCATTATTGCGTCTATTGAATTGTCATTGGTTGGTTAGCATGACATGTTGTCTAGGACCAAGGAGGGCTGTTTGACAACAAGTGGTGGGGGAATGGGTAGAAGTTCAGAAATGGAGCATAGTGTGATCATGCACGCGCAAGCGCGTGTCAGTCGCAACGGTTCTAATGTTTTTGGCAGATCATCATATAAAGAGTACATGTGGGCATGTGATTGTGTATCGAGAAGAATGTGTTGTTGGTAGACTTACGATCATGGTGGTTGCCCCAGTGTGTTTTTGCCCACCTGGAGCTTGATGTAGAGGAGAAAGATTTGYYGCGGCACGAGCCATGACGCCTTTTATATCGTACTTTTTTTTTCTGCTGCCCCGTTCCCCAACGCTCCAGTCTGCGGGACTCTGCCGAAACTGGAGCGACTCTGTGTAAGAGGGGTCGTAGCCAATCAGAGCCCTCAATTGCCCTCACCGAGCGTCACCGGTCTTCACCTTGGGTCCCGACCTTGCCGAACTCGGGCCTCACCTTGAGAGCGCGGAGGTCGCAGCCGAGCATTAGCCGCGCCTCTACCGCCTTTTTGGTGAGTGGGCCAGTGGGCAGAAAGCGGATCCAAAAGTTCTTTGAGCCAAGAGAAGCTGGCCCTGGAAGCTTGTTGCGCTTCGCTGCAACGGAGCCGCTGACATCAACCTACCCGCGACGCATCACCCTCCATCCCAAAGTAGGTCCCCCCCAAAGACCCGGTCCCATATCAACAACTTACAACACCAACAACCAAAAGCTCCTCTAACCATCACGAGCTTTGTCCATTTACAGCGGCACTTGGACACTTTTTTTCGAGTCCCGTCTCATCAATCCATTCAAAATGTTCGGACTCGGCAGGCCGCAACCCACTTCGGCCGAGAAGATTGCCGCCGTTGAGAACGAGCTCAAGGTTGTCGCCGAGATGCACTCCCGGTATGTTTTCTTTCCTGCATTCTTCACTCCCTCCCCTACCCTCCCTTTCCTTCCTCTTCTACCTCTCTCAGTCTATAACACTCCCATTATATCCCCTTGTCTCTCCATAATTCCCTTCTTCCTTCCAACTCCATCATCCAACCCTACCACACCCGTACCCATACCCCCAACCATAACCACGACCACCACCACCACCATCGAGGCAACTAACTAACCTGAACCCACCAAACAAACAGCATGGTCAAGATCTGCACCCTCAAGTGCATCGACAAGACGTACCGCGAGGGCGACCTCAGCAAGGGCGAGTCCGTCTGCCTCGACCGCTGCGCCGCCAAGTTCTTCGAGACGCACCAGAAGATCTCGGACCAGCTGCAGAAGGAGACCCAGGCCCGTGGTGGAGGTGGTTTCGGCATGTAAAGTGTGTTTGGAATAGTGAACAACAAAAATACAAACAGTTATACCCAACCTTTCGATCCGGCTTCCCCTCGGTTCTCGGCAGAGAAGACGCAGGAGAGGATATGAATGAGGTGATGGGGTCGGGAGTGGCAAGGACTGCGCTCCGTGTATCATACAGATCAGCATCATGGGATTGGGATCTCTTTGGAAATATAGGACGGCGCAAAGATGGAATAACGCACGTGTGCGGCGACTGTCAAATATTGACGAAACACTCGATTCGAGAACATGTTACGGATGACCTGGGATGATCTTTGGCAAACGCTTCGGCTGGTTTTGGTCCTTCAACTCTGGGATTGATGAGAGCAAGAGTCAGATTCGATCTTCAAGGTCATCAAATGGTGCCAGTGATGAACATGTTCAAGCCGTTTGCCTTAAGAACCCGGCTGGTGTCTCGACCATCGAACATTAGCTTTATCCATTAGCTACAGCTATACCCAACTCCTTCCTCCCCCTCCAATATCTATAGTTATGTATGCAAAGTCCGTCCTCTTCGACGGCCAAACTCGGGTATTGTTGGATTCCTGACTACAGGCCAGAAAGCTGAGTAAACAAAAGAAACAAAAAAAGAAAACAATAACTGTAATGGGTTGACTGCAACTTGAGAACGCCCGCCCAGAAAATGAAGAAGAAAAGTAAAAAGGCTCCATGCATCCATCCATGACCTCCCACGTCCAGCTTCCATGCTTGGTAGAGAAAAGCCCGACCTATGCGAGCCCCCCATTATACACAAATGAAACCGCAAAACACACGGCACTGACATGTCTCTCTTCCAGAGACACCTCTATTATCCAAGAAAACCATCTTCCTCGACAACAACACCTACAACCACAACAACCACCTCCCCACCCCAACCACCCCCCTCCCAACCCCCAACAACACCCTCGCAATCATCACCACAAACCACACATACCACATAAACCCCACCAGCACCCACTCAACCGCCAACCACCCGGCCCTCCTCACCCACCTAAACCGTCTCCTCCGTCTCCTCACCATCCGATCAATCATGTCCACCACCCGCTTCACCTTCAGCCGCTGGTGCGTCATCAGATCGCCGCCGGCGTCGTCCGCCTCCTCGGCCGCGCGCCTCGTCATCTCCGTCAGCTCGCCGCTGATTCGGCTCCGCAGTGCTTCGACGCGGTTCGTCATGCGCGGGGCGGTTTGTGACCGGAAGACGGCGACGGACGACTGGAATGCTGTTGCGGAGTTTTGGATGGAGGAGGAGAGGATGTTGGCGGCTAGGGGGAAGAGGTCGGTTTGGGCGACGGGGCGGACAAGGAGGTGTTGGCGGGTGGAAGGGTCGGGGGAGAGGGCGACTATGTCTGGCCAGGAGAGACGGGAGTTCGTGCTAGCGGCCGTGGTAGAGGCGGTAGCAAGCGGGAGTGAATTCGGTTCCGTCGTGGTGGCGTTTTCGTCGGGCTTGTTGGAAGAGTTCAAGAGCTTGCGGGCTTTAGCGCGCCTGTCGATTTCCATTGCGTGGATGCCGGAGCTTAAGAGAAGAGCCCGTAATCGGGCAATCTCCCGCTTAGAGACGATGGTGTGGGGAGGGACGGGCGTAGCGTTCTCCCCTCTGTCGGCTATGGACCAGCGTCCTGCTGAGGAACTGTTGGAGAATTGACGTCCTTTGGCCATGGATAGCATGGCGTTCAGACGAGCGTCGGCGTCCCGTACACCACCAACGTCTGTATTGACGCTGCTCTTCCGCGAGCCCTCCACGTCAGATACGTCGGAAGGCCCCCATGGACGTGAGCGAGTGATCTCCAGTGGAGCTGGCGATGAGGTCGGCGATGCATTCTGAACGTCGATCTTGGGCGGTTTCAGAAGTTCGAAGCGGGAGGACCGACGACTGAGCGGTCGCGAAGGGGGACTAGCGCTAAGCAACCCGTTCTGTTCGATCGAGCCGCCAACGGATTTGGACTTGCTATGATGCTTTTCCGCGGTGGGTATGAACTGTGGCATGACATCCAGGTAGCTCTTCTCCCCGTTCACCTTGCCGTGGTTGGACGGACTACGACCAACCTTCCGTGGTGGCGAGCTGGGTAAGGACCTGGACCTTCCTCTGCTCTCGGTATCAGACTCATCTGAAGAACCATACTCGTCCACGGGACCTGGGGCAGTCTCTTTTCGCCAGAACATATCGCTGACTTTGGAGACACCGCTACGCAAGACACTGTCAATGCGTTGGCCCCGGAATAGCCCTTTCAGGCTACTGCTACCATCCTCCCGAAGTTTGTGATTTCCAGTACTCTTACTCGACTTTTGGCTAGAGTCGGTTCCTTTTGTCACTATTTTGCGAAGAGGACTGCGGGAGGCCTTCCGCTCAGGAGGTGAAAGCATGCCAGTTGCAGATCCCAATGTTGCGGGAGACTCTACCGGTTGCCGATCCGACAGAAACTGCACTGATTCAGGGTTCTCGTCTCTTCCGATGTGTGATGGGAGCTCAGCCAACCGCTCGCTACTGCGATCTCGGAATATGCTCCTAACTTTTGTCAGGGGGTTTCTGCTCGGTGAACTCGCTCTCGGTGAGCTTGGTCTCGTTGACCTTGGCGAAACGTCCATGCCCAGTCCAGGAACTAGTACGTCATGCATTGGCCGCAAGTCGGGCGAATATGGTGGTGATGTATCATAATCAGTTGAAAACCGCCTATCCCCATGGAGTGACCCAACGCCAGTCCGTCCAGCGAGAACCTGTGCCGGGGCTGGCTTGGCTTGGAGCTTGAAATAAGAGCCCTCCAGGTCAGCCGGCTCAGAGCGGGATGCCGGCCTGCGGCCATCAACGTTGTCAGTGCGGTTAGGCGTCGGTGTAATCCGCGGCCTCTCCCGATCCTTTTCGGGTGTCGCCATTCCGGCATCTGGAAGCTTCAACCGCTGCGTATCCTGGTCATAGAGAGGATGGGCTTCGATATCTCTCTGCTCCTGAGCGATCATGTCTTCCATCTGCCTTGCCAGTATGTCCTTACCACTACTGGAGATAGTCCCATGTCTGCCCCGCCGCTTCCGATCGCTGTCCGTATCAGACGACTCTGAAAACGAGCCTCTATGGATCCGAAGAATATCGCGATTGTATATGGAGCTGTTGGCTCGATGGTGGGATCCCTTGAGCGCTCGAAGTTTCTGTTGCGTTTTATCCCGAGCTCGACTTGCACTAAAGCCGTGCGGTTGCTCCTGGTGCACCTTTTGCGTCGGCTTTTGTTCCACAACCTGGGGTGGCTGTTCCGTGCGAGCTTTGTCTAGAGTCGTGAGACTGTTGGAGTTGGAAAATATCTTGCTTGAGCCTGGAGTATCATCTCTTGAGAGCGAACGATAAATTTCGGCACCACCTTGCGGAAAGAGGCGCTTCCAATTCCTATCCTCCAGAAGGAACTTGTTGTCGTCTTGTTCAAGCCAATAGATGTCTGCGATCATATCCGCCGGATCTACGGCCCAGTCAACCCGTGGTCGTTTCAGCTTAGGCATTGCTGTTGTCGGCCTCGAGCCGAGGGACTGGGGAGAATTCTCCTGAGAGAGAATACGAGCCGGAGAGAACGGAGGTATCGAAGGGTTTCCCGGTACTCGGTCCTGACCCTTGGCGATCCATTTGGCTACTTCGTCAACCCATTCGGAAACCCTTTCAACATCATTGAAGCCCTGGCCCTCTCCGTCCAGAGTCTTCCTCTCACGAGCCCGAATCTTCCTGTTGCGGATATACTGCAGCGGATTATAAGGTCGGCCAATTATTGTTTCGGCGTCATGGGTCGGTACTCTAGTAGGGAAGTTAGGGCCATTAGGCGTTAGGGGAGGGCTAACGGTGGATGATGTTGCTGATCGGTCGGCCTTCAACGGAGGTAGCAGTTCTAGTATCCGTCTGTATTGTGCCATCAACCCCAAGTATTCCCTTGCCTTTTGCGCTCTCGCCAAGGTCGACTGGGAAAAGTGGTATTGGTACGGTTCGCGATCGGCTGGAGCTTGCAGTGACCGTGTAGATGCGATGCGCGGGGAGTGGTCCGGTCTAGGTGACATATTCCGCGAAACTCTTCTTTGCTGTTGCAGGTGTTGTCGAAGACTTCCTCCCGTACTGTTTTCCGGCACTGGCCCTAGTCTTGGAGGCACTGGCTGAGAGATAATCCTTCGCGATGCTATCCTCCTCGATTCGCTCAGGTTAAGAGCCATATTCACAATCTGGGCCGACTCCATATCCAGGGGCGCCATGCTTGTTCGTGGGGACGGATTCGCCCCAATGACCGTCTCACCTGCCAGAGAACCGCGGTTCGACGTGGCAGTACTGCCGGTGATGGAGGGTGCTTGTCGAACAGATGGCTCAGCTGTCGATCCTGAGCGCTGAACAAGCCCCAAGCCTACCTCGTTGGAAGGACCCGTACGCTTGTTCCGGCCAGGCGACCTGTCCAGGCCATGCTTAATGATCCTATTCCTGCTAGGCTCTAACAAGCTCTGCCTCTTGGGTAACTGTAGCTGGGTATTTGGAGGATGCGCGCCGGAGACGGGATCGGAAAGGAGAAAGGCGCCATTCGTTCTGTGCTTATGAGGGCGGAGGGCGCCTTTGGAGAAATTTCGGTCATCGGGGCGAGGGTGATCGGAACGGGGGAGTCGCTGATCGGGCGGTATACTGGCGTCATCGTGGTCGTGGTCGTGGTCGTCGTTAAGATTCGAGGAAGTCACAGAGACATCGGGGAGGTTCGTGGTGACCTGGTGGTCCTGGCCAGAGATGGCTGTCGGGGCATGGTCGTGGCGGTCGGGAACGAGGTCGGGTTGCTTGGTTGCTCGGCGCGGACGAAGGTTGGATGATGGGCTGGCATCTTGGTCGGTCATTGCTGTGCTGCGCCGTTCACATGCCACGTCTTCAGAGGAAGCGGGAACGGAGGAACTAGAGTCGCATGGAATGGATAATGATACGCATCGTTGTCAGTCTTCCCGTCGATGTATATGGAATGAAGAGGATGCGCAGGCCGTCTTGGCTTCTGAGTCGTCTTGTGTGGGCAACCTCGCTCGTCTCCTCTTGTCTCCGGAGGGCTGAGGTTCGTCGCCAAGTGTCTCCGTCTTGTCGGTCGGTTCTCGTGAGAGTCGAATGTGTCTGTAGCGGTCTTGTGTTCTTGGGGGTCTGGCTGGCTGGGCTGGGCGCTTGTTCCGTGGCTTCAGTCTGCCATGTGAACACAAACCAAGACAATGGCCAACGACGACGTCAGACGGGCCAAGGTACCGATTGTGAGCTAGTTTCTATTCGCCGAGCGCACAATAAGATTGGCTGCAGGAATACCTCTAGCGGCGCATGTAAGGGAGAGGAACAATGACCCAATGGATTTACATGGGCTTCTGGTGCGACAGGAACAGGCCGCTGAAAGGAGTGATTCGATGGATGCCCTTCTGCGATGCTATGGGGATGGGGACAGATGGGAACACGAGGTCGAAATCGAAGGTCACCTCCAAGACGTCCAGTGCATGCGATACGGGTACGATACGGGGCTGTCTCTCCCGAACAGTCCTCCGCCTCCATTCTCTCCAAAATGTTCGGTGGAGGTTCCACTCGTGCTCCCACCCAAACCCGTCACTGCCACTGGTTCCATCGCCCTGCAGAGCTCACTGGCTTCCTGCTGTGGCCCGTTGAAACGGCGAACGGGGCGACCTTTCGGCAGTTCATAGGGGGTCCCCTGGCATGCCTGCCTGCAAAAGAGCCAGAAAACGAGGAAGTGCCCTGGGGCAGGGGCAGAGTACCCCACTGTTACCCGCTATGGATCACGTTCCGCCGGGCCTGGGAGCCACTGCAGGTGACAACCGCAGTTCCTCAGGGCCTGGGCTGTTTGTTGACTTTGACGCATGTCAGCACGTTGTAAACCTTAATCCATCACTGCATTCTTGCATCTTCACATGGGCAGCATTGGAACTTGCGTGTTGATTGGCCATCATCTTGAGTCTGATATTTGCTTCTCAGGTATATCTAGAGATGGTGTGACCAACGCTCCGGTCAGGTGGTTGTTGTATCTACCTCTACAATTCTCCATGTTAGGAAGGAAACCCCACAGCTCTCGTTGCGATGTGATGAACAAGGGGCATTCCCATTTCCAGCATCCCAACCGTCCAACAATTCTTTAGCGGTGAGCTACTATGCTCGCTATGGAAGCCATTGTCCCCAACAAAGGAGGCAGGGATGGTGTGTTTCAAGCAGAACAAGGCGATGACATACCACAGCACGTTTACCGCTTTACCTCAGAAGACGTCCAAGGGATCGATAGACACGAAGTAACTAACTTTGGTCTGCCTTATTTCAGGTTGGCAGTGGGTATGTGTGTAGGTACTTTGCAAGGCATTTCTGGAACCAGACTGCTGGGTTCAACGCATGTTTAGTTAATTCTATCTTGGCCCTGAACAAGGCAGCGCCATGTGTGAGATTAAACCATCTTGAAAAGAATTCCGCTTATGTATGAAGTTGTCGCCCCAAATTAAACAATACTGGCGAGATGCCCCATCCCTCTAATACCCGTGTGCCCGTTACCTCTATGTAGCCAAACCAACGTAAAAGATTAGAGTTGTCTCTTTGTTGACATCATAAGCAATGTGTTCCTCGGGACCATCTGTGTAAGTCGACAATTGTCCCAAACGCTCAGAGAAAATACAAAACGCATTCATAGCCATGCAAAAAGGGCTAAAACACCGTCACCGCAGTAACAGCACCATTCTTCAACACCTCAAAGACGAGTCCCGGGAAACCATATAGAGTAGTCGTGGAGTCCGCGGGCCCATCAAACTTCTTGGCCGTGCCACCGTCGTCCGGTGCTGCCGTCGCGCCGTCTCCTTCCCACCCGCCGAGAAACTCGATACTGCTACCGGGACTGTCTCCCCAGCCTCTGTTGAGGACCATGCCTCTTTGAGCCTTGCGCGCTTCTTCTTCAGAAGGGTAAATGGACTGCCACTCCTTGCGCAGGCTCTCCTCGATTTGCGGAAAATCGGACTCCGAGTTGATCACCACGTCCGAAACAGATGAAAGATACGGGATCTCCCATCGGCAGCGACGGTGTCGGTTGAAGGGATATGACCCAGGCACATTTCCGTGCAAAACAATCTTGGTGGCAACAAGGCTGTCGGCGTTGGCTGTGAGAAGCCAGTCCCTGGGGACGTTAGGTACATTCTTCCCTTGCTCCTGAGAAGGCGGTACCGGTGATGGCGCCGTCGGCTTTGAGACCAGCACATCAAATCCATGGAAGAAATAGTTGTAGAAGCACTCGCCTGACACGTGGCCGCCTTCGATGCTGACATCACTGGTTCCCTCGTCGCTAGAGTGGTAACCATCCGACCCAGCGTTTGCCGACGATTGATCTGTATCTGTAAGGTCGTCCTGGTGCTTCAAATCAGCACTGTCTGGTCGCTTCATGGCATCGCTACCAGTCCGCACTTTGTGGGCGAACATCTTATGGTCGTTCTTCCGGTATATGGCATCGGGAGGACCCAAGTGGGATACGAGGTCTTGCGGAGTAGTCTGTCCAAGCCTGATCCAAAAGTGCTGATCCGTCCACTTTCGAAAGACCTGCAGTTTCCCTGCACCGTAAATTTTGATTAGGGACACCTCGTCAGGAAACACCTCTTTTCCCTTAGTGAGTGGCGTGAACGTCTTGAGACTGGGCAGCACCTCAGTCCACAGCGTCTGTCGGGCCTGTGCCCACGAATCCCCACTGAAAATGCCCATGGTCTCGGGGACCTGGGTGGATGGCAGCAGGTCAACCACGTTCTTCTCGGCGGAGTAGGTCGCTTTTTTCATGAGGAAGGTGAAGGCCACGCCGGGCCATGACAAGCAGTATAGGCCATATTGGTCGACGGCGTTGTCTGGGGTCTTTGGCCCATCAACGAACTCGCCATTGTAGGTGGGACCAAGAAACCGCTGATAGATGTGACGGAACGTAGGGCCCGCGGGGTTATCGGTTGACGGGGTAGATGCTGTGGAAGGACGAACAAGGTCACGCTCCTTGTTATCGGCTGCCTTGAGAAAGATATGATTCTTTGCAAAGTCCACCACCTCGATCAAGCGTAGTCGCTGCTCTGGGGCGTCGAATTGTAGACGAATGCCGTTTGCAGGGAGATCAATAATGATAATCGACCTCGTCGGCTCGGTTGGGCTGTACTTGACATCGAGATTCGGGAACCGCTGAGGTTCTGTCTTGAGGCGAGTCAAGATATCGTGCAACGACCCTCCAAGCACCAGCCAGCCTAGCGCTCGGCCAGGATAAAGCTGTGCGGAGAAGAGAAGGGGAGAAATCGGCGGCGAGGTAGGCGTCGACATGTTGAACTTGTATATCCTGATGAAGATGCTTGGGGTTGGACAACGCTTAGGGTGGTATATGGGAACGACGGAGATGGGACGAACTTACTAAGTCGAGTCTCGTTCATCCAACGGGCTTAGTGGCAGGACGGACGGTCGAGAATGGCGGACAGCGATATCATATGTTTGTACTATGATTCAATGTAATGTTGTGTTGGCTTTGTGTTAAGAGAGAAGAGAAAGCGAGAATAAGAGGATGGGAGTTGTTGGATGGTCGTCAGATGTGTCGTTATATGCAATGGTCGGCGGAGGCTGCGCTTGCTGGGTGTTGTCCRTCAAGGTCCCCTCGTGATCTGGGGGCGGCCACCGACCATCGGCAGCTGCCCCAGATTACGTAGAGGCACCAACGTACCTACCTCTATTCACATGAAGGCGGCAGGCGGCGGCGAAAGCGGCAGGCAAGACGGGAGGGGTCAGCACTGAAACATCAGTGCTCACTGCTGGACTCTGAAGAGCGTGATGGGGAGGGACACAAAGAGGGGCATTGTGCTGGCGAGGCTGGCTCGCAGTCACAGGCCGCTGTCCGCTGTAGGCTGTTTCCTGACTGGTCAGCGTTACAGCGATGATTTGACGGAACGAAAGAACAGCGCAAGCCCCTGGCTATTGAAGATCAGTGGTCAGTGCGTTTGTTTTACTTACACCGGGGAGCGGTTGCCCCAGCAATGGCCCAATACAGCAGTGTGGAACTGTCGCGCCTGTCCCTGGGCCAAAGCAGCCAAGGCAAGCACCCAACTCGAAGAAGCGAACGCAAACATTGGAAAAAGCGATCCCCGCCATCCAACCCGTCCTTGCCTAAGACCTACCCGACCGAGTCGCTCGCATAATCGACAAGCAAAGGCCGGGCTCGCGACGTCCAGTCGCTCATTCCCGACGACGTGTAGATTCTACACGCCAATCTCTCCACGACGACACTGCCGTCTCTCGCAGGTTTCCAGCTTGTCGCGCATAAGAAAAAAGCATCGACCGGCCGATTGAACGACCCACGACCTCGCTCCCTCTCTCTCTCTGCTATCAGCTCTTCGATCACCACCACCAATGCTTTTTGGATTGATTTTCGCCCATTGTGTACTTTAGCTCAACAGTCGTCACTTCGCATCTTTTCGTTTCTCGTCTCTCCTTCGGCCGAACTTTCTTCTCGATTTCGCGACCTCGATCTTTCGATAAAGCATCGCCCAATCGCGCAGCTCCAGCATGGAGCGTAAAAAACCATCAGCCATGTCGCGTCCACCTTCCGCCGCCGGGACGCGTAGCAACAGCAGCATGCGACCTCCAGCCACAAGAAACACGGCATCTTCGACAGGTCGACAATCAGCCCTCCGAAATGCATCCGCACCGGGATCCCGCGCCGAACGATCGGGCGCGGCCTCCCCCGCAGACTCGCAAGTGTCGGCAACAGCAGGTGCGAAGCGCAAGGAGCGCGATTTCGACCCGGAGGACGAGGGCACCACAAACATCAACGTCGTTGTGCGCTGCCGAGGACGCAATGACCGGGAGGTCAAGGAAAACAGCGCCGTCGTTGTCAAGACGGAGGGCCTCAAGGGCAGGATAGTTGAGCTATCAATGGGTCCCAATGCAGTGAGCAACAAGACGTATACCTTTGACCGCGTCTTCTCGCAGGCCGCCGATCAAGCCATGGTCTTTGACGAGGTGGTGAAGCCTATCTTGGAAGAGGTAAGGGCTATCAGAGCGATTAGGGCCTGTCCATGGCTGACTTGAACTAGATGCTCGCCGGTTACAACTGCACCATATTTGCCTACGGCCAAACAGGCACGGGCAAGACATATACCATGTCAGGCGACATGAATCAGACTTTCGGCATGCTTCCCGACACCGCAGGCATCATCCCCAGAGTCCTGCACGCTCTCTTCAATAAGCTTGAAGTGGACGACAAGGAACACTGCGTGCGATGCTCGTTTATCGAACTTTATAATGAAGAGCTGCGTGATCTTCTCTCGGCAGAGGACAACACGAAACTCAAGATATTTGACGACAACTCGAAAAGGGGCCATGCCACGACTATTGTGCAAGGCATGGAGGAAAGACATATTTTGAGCGCGGCAGACGGCCTCAGATGGCTTCAAGAGGGCAGTGTGAGGCGCCAAGTAGCCGCGACAAAGTGCAACGACCTCAGTAGTCGTAGTCATACCGTTTTTACCATTACCGTCCATGTCAAGCAACAGACCGAGAATGGAGAGGATTATCTGATGGGGGGGAAGCTGAATCTGGTTGATCTCGCTGGCAGCGAAAATATCCAGCGCTCTGGAGCCGAGAATAAACGTGCCGCCGAGGCTGGTCTCATCAACAAGAGTCTGCTTACTCTTGGTCGTGTCATCAACGCCCTGGTCGACCGCAGCCCCCATATTCCTTACAGAGAATCGAAACTTACACGTTTACTCCAAGACTCTTTAGGTGGGCGGACAAAGACTTGCATCATTGCGACAATATCACCGGCCAGGAGTAACATGGAGGAAACTATTTCCACACTTGATTATGCTTTTAGGGCCAAGAACATTCGAAACAAACCGCAAATCAACGCGTTGCTCAACAAAAAGACATTACTTCGAGAGTTTGCGACTGAGATCGAGAAACTCAAAAGCGAGCTGATCGCTACCCGTCAACGAAACGGTGTCTATCTATCGAACGATGCTTACGAAGAGCTGACCGTACAAAACGAATCGCGGCGGATCCTTACGGAAGAACAAGCGGCCAGAATCGAGACACTCGAAACGAACCTTCGAAACAAGCTCCAGGAGCTGTATACGATGACATCAACATTTATGGGGCTCCGAAAAGAGCACGAAGCCACAAAAGCACAGCTAGACGAGACCAAGGATGTGTTGGACCAAACCGAGCTGGTGTTGGCAGCTACCAGGAAGTCGTTGGCGGAGGAGGCGCACATCCGAAGGGCGCATCAAACAACCGAACAGAAGCTTGCCAAAGTGGGTGATGAGCTTATTTCTACCATC
This sequence comes from Neurospora pannonica FGSC 7221, assembly GCA_009805235.1. Taxonomy (NCBI): domain Eukaryota; kingdom Fungi; phylum Ascomycota; class Sordariomycetes; order Sordariales; family Sordariaceae; genus Neurospora; species Neurospora pannonica. The sequence continues at coordinate 25,435 of RANY01000415.1, forward strand.
AAGCGGACCGTCGAAGATGTCGAAGGGCTCCATGCGAAGAACAGAAGAAGGTCCGACCTACATGCGCTCAATCGTAGCACGTGGGCCATGTCGCAATCGCAAGTTACAGGTATTACTGAGCTTGTTGAAAGTCGGATTGCAGAGTTTCGCAAGGGGCAGGAGGAGCATATCTCCAGCGTATCAGAGCGGATGCAAAGTTTCGTCCAGGAGGAGCTCGACAAGCTGTCCACAACCCAAGCCTTCCTCGACCAGAACTTGGAGCATTTCGCAGAGTCTAGAACACAGCTGCTGGAGCAGAAGCAAAAGTCTAAGGAGGAGATGGACAACGTGCTGGAAGAAATCAAGGTTGTTCGGGACACCGTGAAACAGCGCGTTGGAGAATCGCTCCAGGCTATTGCCTCGGCGGCTGAGCGGATTGCAGGTGACGTCCTGGGCGAACTAACTACTTTCCACAGTCAGTTACATGCTTCGTATAGTTCGCTTGGGAAGGATTGCAAATCCGTCTTTGAGGATCTGCTTCAAACAATAACCGCCCAAAAAGCCGAAGCTGATAGACTCCGGCAAGAGCTCGAGGGTGCTAGTCAGGCCATTGTGGAGTCTAACGCAACTGTGTCAGCCCGGATCCAGGAGGTTTTGGAAGAGGAGCGAAGACAAGCGGCCGAGGAGAGGCAAAACCTTCTGCTACAGATCGGCTCCCTCATCAACTCGCAAGCGGAGATGCAAGAGTCTCGCTTGGCCGGGAAGACGGCACTTATTCGACAGGCCGTTATGGATTCGAATACGACGTTTGAGGGCAGTATGTCCGAGTATCTGGAAGGCATGAACGCTTGGAACGAGAAGGACAACAGACTTATGGAGGACGTCGTCAAATCTCGTGATGCGCTCAAGAACAAGATGCAGGAGGACTGGGCGGTAAGCTACCTGGGCTGTGTCACATTTGGGAGACTCGTTTGCTAATGAAAGTCACAGACTGCCGACGAGCACAGCAACTCTATACAGAACACCACAAAATCTGTCCATGCCGAGACGGTTCGCGTAGTTGATGCTCAACTCAAAGACCTCGATGTCCAGATGCAGGATCTTGACGATTTCGTCTCCCGCGCCCGCTCTGAAAACTCCGCGCACCACGAACAACATGCCGTCTCGATGGAGAACCTCACCTCAACCGTCGAAAAGTCCTTCATTAACATTGCAGACCACTTCGGCGAGCGATTCGACCGTATCCGCGACCTTAGTAGCGAGATGGATAATGACGCCAAGACCCTGCGGGAGTCTCTTGAGCCGCTTGACGAGTCCCTCCGTCAGCCCCTTGCCGCCCTCCGCGATGATATCCAGAGCACCAAAATCCGCGAGTACGAGCCCACCGGTGACACCCCCGAGAAGAAGCGTTACGAGTACCCGACGGACCTTCCGCGCACGGCGGGCCATGAAATGCTCATTGCAGGCATGCAGCACAAGCCTTCGACGACGCCGGCGACAAGCCCAGCCAAACGTGCAACGACGACAGCGGTATATAGTGATATCGTCATCTCGCCTTCACGCTCGCCTTCCAAAGTGTCATTATCCGTGCCCGTTTCACCAAGCAATAATCCTTTCGGCACGCCCGGTCCTGCCGCGAGCACCCGAATCAAGTCGCGTCCGCTGGACCCGAGTCTACGAGAAGTTAATCCAAACCTCGGCGGTGGACCATCATCGGTCTTTGGCGAATTGTCGTCCAGCACGATGTCAATGGCGCCGCCGCCACCACCATCTGCATCCGTGATCGGTTTCCACGCCAACAATTCAGACCACAGTGAAGAGAACGTAACTCAAATACCGCTCTTCAGGAGAAGTAATCGGAGACAGTCACCTCGTGGGATAGCGAAGAAAAAGATAACAGGCCATGCTAGCGGGATCATCACGGAGGGCATGGAGAACATGCCAATCCCGACGGCAGATGCTAGTGTAGGCATTGCCGGAAACAGGAGGAAGACCCCACGGTTGGGCTAAGTGGGTCTCGGACTTGGTCTGTTGGTGGCCTTTTTCAGAGGACTTGTTGGGTTGGTGAACTGGCGGGGTATGGTCAACGTGAGAGGGAAGAGGTGTTTTTGGCGCTGGTTGGGCCATCAGAGGGGGATATTTTTCTTCATTGTTAGTCTTGTTGGTTTGGTTGTTTGGCTGATAAAAAGAACATCCCCGATGACGGGACGGGATGGTTGGTTTGGCTGTTGTCGCTTATGTTGTACTCTTTATCGAGCACTGATACCCTCATCATATATCAACTGGTTTCTCCTTTGTTGGGGAGTTTCATGGTTTCCACCACATTGCCGTGGACTGGACAGTTCAGAGAAGTGAATAAACATTGTTACGCGAACCAATGTGCAACCAACATTGGACCTGTTTCTTACTTTGTCCGATTTCTCTTGTGGCATGTTGACCTCGCTGCTGTGAACTCAGGGATACATACACTACATCTCGCCATGCTAAAATAAACACTTCACCATGATAAAAAATTGAGTTTTGAAAGCAGAGCAGAAATTCACACCCACACATTCGGAGGTAAAAAGGAATAATAAAAAAAGAAGTCGAAAAAGGAAATCCCCACCTGAGCGAAGGTGGATCATGTTATTGACTAGAGTGAGATTCGAACTCACGCCCTTTCGGACCACGGATTTCTCGGATTAAGGGTTTACCTTAACGTGGCGCCTTAGACCGCTCGGCCATCTAGCCTTGTTGTTGTAAGTTTAGAAAATTCTGTTTCTTATGAACTACCGCCCAGCCTTGGTTTCAGGATCACAGGAAAAGGGGGGATGAGAGGGGAGTGCGTTGCGTTGTGGGTATTTGGATTAATTGGAGCACAGGATGGGTGATTTGACGATTTCGAAGGAGGAGAGAATAGCATGGCGCGGGATGGGGCGTGTATCAAGATCTTGAACTAGTTATGGTTGATTAAGGAGAAAGGGTGTTATGCCTCCTAGATATTTAAAGTGTGCTGAAGATCCGCGCTGTTAGATCCGAAGGAAGCTCAAGTTGGAGACACCCGCTTCACTTAGATTAGGTAAAAGAAATAGAAGAACTACAAGGAAAAAAAGTACTGGTCGGAGGAAAGAAGGAGGAAAGAAAGGCATGAAGATCGTAACGTACCCTGGAAGGGTTGCCGGACTAACAACAGTAGTAAGTAAGACTTATGCAGAAAGAAATATCAAGAAGGGCGGGGGGCCATCAGTGTCAGTTATCTTGGCAACAATTATAACTGCTATTGTTTACATAGTAAAGAGCATATGCAGCAGCAATTCTTCCATAATAGCAGTTTCCCCAGTTCAGATCTTGCTGTCTCTCGAWATCTTCATAAGATATCGAGACTAACTCGCTTCAAAGGTCGATCTCATGTCCTCGAGTCTCATCATCCCCAAAGTTCATATCAACATCAGATCCAGCGCCAAACCTTCTCCCCCTCCCATAACTCCTTCCCCCCTCCCTCTCCCTCTTCATCAAATCCCCTCCTCTCCACCCCTTCCGCACCTTAATCGGCTGCAAAAATCCATCCAAATGGACACCCCCCTCCATCTCATCCATACTGTCTTGATCATCCCCTCCCACCATAGAGCCACCCGGAGACGCAGGTGGGCTCCGTCCATGAACGAGCTTCAAGTGTCGATGCATATTCGCTCTCCTCCCAAACCCTTCCACAGCTCTCGCACACTCAGGGTACGGACAGAAATACACATCCCCTCCGGCCGCCGCCGGTGTAACCGACCGTCTCCTTACCCTAAGCCCGCCACCGGGTGCGGGTGTACCCGCCCTTCTGGCTCTGCTCCTGCTGCGGGCTCGGCTTTCGCTTCTACCGCGTCCCCTTTCTGCTTCGGTTCCAGCTTCAGACGCAGCTTCAACACCCTCCATGACTTCATCTTCCTGATTGTCCGCCTGAGAATCATCATCAGGAGAAAACGTCCTCACAAGACTCGGCTGCCTACTAACCGTCCGTCTCTGCTCCAACTCATCAGCCGTGTCGACCGAGTCCGAAGACTCGGGGATCGGATCGCCGGGGTGGTAGGTTGTCGTTTTGGTCTTGGAGGAAGTAAGGGTATGCATCGTCATCTCCTCCCCGAAAAGAGTCGTGCACCTCTGTGTGGCACGGGCAATCACGCTCTGCGGAAACCCGGCGCCGCTGCCCTCGC